>CANUEY010256612.1:0-129918 GCA_948099555.1 Croton setiger
TGTTTTGTGTGATTGTCAAATGATGAAAATGCTGTTCTACTAATTTTAGCAAGTCCTAGATACATACATCACCAGTGTTTTTTACACAACATTCCTTTCACTCTTCTAAAGTAAATGGCCGATACGCTAGGAGCAGATCATGCCCTGTGAAACTGCTGATGGAACAGTAACCGTAGCTGTTTTTGGTAGCTACTACCGATTCTTTTGGTAGTGAATCAAATAAATATATTCTTTTGGTATATGCCACGTACTTCTTTAGTGACACATATGTTTTAGTGACGAAGTTGTATAAAACTATTAGCGACAGAGTAGGCGATAATATTTTGTCGCAACAATATCAAAAATTTGTTGCAAGTGAATAGCGACAAAATAAATACGTGACCCAATTTTGTCGCTGACTAGTGAGAAAATCAGCAACAAAATGAGTGATGAAAATATGAAAAACACATGTATTCAAGTGTGTTTCCTGTTCTTTTTCTTCACTGGAGTAGAAAATATGAATGTTTCTCCTTATCTTCATGAATAAAAATCCAGGAGAGATTCTAATGACACTAAAAAAAAATCTTGGTATTTGGGGCGCAACTCATTTTGTTGCTCATTGCTCATTATTAATACAATTAGCGACTGAATTCTAGCGACAATTTCAATCAAAATTTAAAATATATTTATTATTATTATACTCAAATTAAATTGAATACTATAAATTAAAATATATTTTATATAAATTGACATATTTTTTATATTATTATTATTAATTTAAAATATTCTAATCTCGACAATAATTTTTGTTCCCGCACTGCATTTAGCTGAAAGCGGTGATGATATATTGGATCCTTTTATTGCTTGGGTGTGATTTTGGGTTTGTGTGTAACTCGTAGGCCTCGTTTATTACCTCGAGAGGTGGAGGCTTTTGAAGATTGATTTTTTTGTTGCTGAGCTTGGAAAATTTGCAGGATGTCTTTGTAGAATTGAACCTAGTGTTCCTTTTACCTAATGATCTCTACGTAGGCAAGAAATTGAAGCTTCAATTTTTTAAATCTACAAATAATGCAAGAATCTTGCTTCGTCAAGTTGCAGATTCCATTCCCTTCTCTACCGATAGTTACCAGAAATTTACGAGCGTTTCTCTGTAAAACCAGAATCAATCAAGGAGAACTTATTAAAGAAACTGTAACGAAATGCGAGAAGCCAGGATTTGTAACAGAAGACAAATATTGTGCTACACATCTCTGGAATCCCAAGTTGATTTAAGTATCGAACGACTTGGAATGAAGCTCAAGTCTTTACTAACGAGGTTGAGCAGTGGACAAGCAAAGAGGAAAATTATATTATTACAAACATCAAGTTTTTAGGAGAAAATCATGTTTCTTGCCATAAGATGATGTACCCATATGCTATACACTATTGTCATGGAGTTACAGAAACACAAATTTACAAGGTTGGATTGGTTAATGATGATGGTGATAATAAAGGACCTGCTTGTCATATGATTGCAAGTGAAATTGTTGTTTGGCTTTAAGCTGCGGAATCGAAACTGTCTGCTGCTGCTTAATAAGAACACTGAAGCATGCTTTGTTGTTGCCTTCCATGGATACATAAACCATGAGAAAGCATATGTTAATTAGTTTGGTTTGAATTCTTTATTTATGCAATTAATAAACTTTATTATGTGAAAAAATTGGGCATTTGGGTTACTTAAGTTTTGGCTGCAAAACCTTCTTAAGGCAGTACAATTTTATCAGGCGGGTTACTTAAGTTTTTGCACCCAAAATTTTATGAACTTTTCCCACCAAAATGGCAAATTCCAAACTCAAAAACAGCTTATATAAACACATAAAACTAAATTATCATTTTAAAGCACCTTCTATGGAGATGAAGATGATGAAAAATATTCATCTCCAACATCTAGAGGGAACAAAAGGAAGCAATCTCCATTACAACAGAAAATGTTATTCAATCTTTTGTGGTTGAACACTCATATCAAATAATATAACCTTCTTTTTTTTAGGGGTTGGCTAGTGGTCTAGATTTGTGACCATCGAGACCAAGCCAATCTCTTTTAATTGTTTCTCAAATTACAAGATAGGTCGCAAATTATATAATTTTGACTTGTATTATAAATTATATAACTGTAAATTCAACCGTTCAAAATTATATATTTAATTTATAATGTAGATTGAAATTTTGCAAGCTGTAACTCATTGAATTTGATTTTGACATTCAGTATAACTATCATTTGATTTAAAAAAGAATAAAAAGGTTAATCAGGGTGTGACTTTCAATTCATGCCGATCACACTGTTAACATCAATTTGGTGTTGAATATGAATTTCTAAAATTGCATAAATTGATAAAATCACAATCAAAACTTTTTTTTTTTTTTTGTCTCCATATGGTACAGAAATTCAATAAACAGGTGGTAGGTCTTGCTTCATTATTATATCAAAGAAAAGTTAACTTGCCCTACTGATTGATTAGTAAGGTACTATCAATGGAGTTTCGTCTCTTGCTAATCTTTGCTTTACTAAATTTAAGTAAGCATGCATTATAAATATTCTACTTCCTATATCAATGAACCCAGACAATGGTATCACTGTGTAAGATGTGACAAATAGATGGGCCACCAGGCTTAACATTGAGCAGCTTAAAAGCCATATGATTAGGGTTCCAAGCTGATGTGTCTTCATGGCAAATAACTAAAGCGTTAGCTTTTTTTCCATTAGCGCCCAATAAAGGAACCTTATAAAACTTAGAAGCTTTGAGTTTATGGCAATAAAACACTGCATATGCATATATTTCTTTGTGACATACAATTTGTTCTTCTCCCACCAGTTTGATTCCTTTTAAAACCTTATATTTTTGCTCTTTATTCTTCTCGTCGACTTCATTAGAAAGAACTAGAACCTTCTTTCCGAACCTTGCTACTGCATGATCAACAAGCGATTCTAAAGAAGTAGCACAGTATTTATCTTCTCCGTCCAGTTTTGATGCCTCGCAATCGTCAAGTGTGGTTTTCATGTATTCTGCTTCTATTGAGTTGGGGTTTACTGAAAAATGGTTGAAAATTTCTTGCAAGTTTTTAGTTGAAAATGGTATGGAATCTGCAACTTGACGAGGCAAGATATCTACGTGATCCATCATATCGGTAAAACGAAAATTGAAAGTTTTTCCAGAAAGGAGATCAGTATTCAAGAAAAATAGAGTGGTGTTGGAGTTATTTGCAGTTCTCTTCAATTTACTTTCACTATTCCCTACAGTGAAAAGTCTAGGCGGAGAGTCATAAGAAGGTGGTAATTCAAATTTTCTTTTTCCTACAGTGAAAAGTCTAGTCGGAGGGTCATAAGAAGGTGGTAATTCAAATTTTCTTTTCCCTACAGTAAAAAGTCTAGGTGGAGGGTCATAAGAAGGTGGTAATTCAAATTTTTTTTTCCCTACAGTGAAAAGTCTAGGAGGTGGATTAAAAGAAGATGGTAATTCAAATTTACTACTCCTTATAGAGAAAAGTCTAGGCGGTGCGTCAAAAGAATGCGGTACTTCAAATTTACTTCTATCTGCAGTGAAAAGTTTAGATGTCAGATCAAAAGAATGTTGTAATTCAAATTTACTTAATCCAACATCAACAGTACCTGGATAGAACTTTGCTTGTTCTTTACCATATTGATGTCCATTTAGAAAATTGCCTTTATTTTCTGCAGTATATAGATGTAATTAATTAAGCCATGAGAATATATATAAATCCATTTACTTACAATTAATAGTATTTTCTTTTATTATTTTTTAGTTTTTTTTTAATAGGAAAGCTTGATCTACTATGTTTATTAGTGTATCTACAAATTGACAAGCTTTTTCATACTAGCAAAAAATCTCTAACTCAATTTATTAGAGTGATGTATATTTCTTACTCGAGATCAAAAGTTCAAATCATTTCAGTGCCTTAAATACATCTTATATTATCGTAGATTTCTTATTTAGATATGGTATTTGAATATATGTCCAAGGTTGCTTGTTCAAGGTTTTAAATATGAGGAGTAACGTTAGAAATTATATTCAAGAATATACTTCATATTTTTTGCCTAGAGGTGGCCACGGTCTGGACTAGCCTGTCAAAATAGAAATTTATATCATAGTCATAATCAATTATTATATTTATAAATCTGAATAACTTATAGAATTACTATAAGATTATTTATTTTTCCACTTTTTCAAGATTTAGAATTAAAATATAAAAAATAAAAAATAAATTAATTTAATTTGCTTGGGAAAATCCCAGCACAATAAAAATAACCTGCAGAATTGTACACAAGTTGTTGCAGAGTATCTGGTAATGGGACATTTGGTAACACCGACTGCCAATAGAGCACTGCAAGAGGAGTTTCAGATGCATGACCTCCTTCCACTGCCACCAACTGCCACATTTATTAGCATTAAAACAAACCCTTTTTCATTGGTAATATGGAGTTTTTGACAGGAAATTTTTGTTTATCGGTTCACAAAGGCTTAGGCTACTTATAAGTGCATATATAATCTGGATATTATTACTGACTTACCGGGCATAGCAACGCAAGAAGGATAGGAAGAAGATGATTAAAATCCATTGTAACCAAAGAGAAACCCAAATTTGTGGTTGTGAAAAATGAGAACTAAAGAGACGCATATATATAGGACTCTTTACCAATCACTGCATGCTCCGTAACATAAATACATACACCAATAATTTCATGCACAGCAGCCTCCTGGACCCTCTTTAATGATATGTCTTTTTCTTTGCTATATATATATATAAATTTTGAGATCAATTTATTTCTCGGACTACAAAAAGGAAGATGATGATTAAACTCCATTGAGTAAATCTATTTAAAATTAAACAACAAAATTAAACTAGAGAAAATTTGTTTTTGAAAGAACCAATCAAAAAATTATAAAAGCGGTTTTAGGAAAGTTATTTGATTAATTGTTACGTAATTTAAAGTTCATAACACAGCATTTTGGTCTATTTTCAATATTTCAACACGTGACATATTTAAAATTAATTTTTAATGATTTGGCATTTGCTACTATTAGGCCTATCAACCAGCGGAGCCATACGCAAACGGCTTAATATTCGTTCGATAAAAACTCGACTTGAGGTCGAAACAATAATAAACGAGTCGAGTTTGAGCCGAATATTCGGGCTCATTTAATAAACGAGCCGGCTTATGAACAACTCGTTTGATAATAATAAGCTCACGATCTTATCAAAACGACGTTGTTTTAATACTAAACTAAAAAATATGCTTCAACCAAGCCATCCGTCTCTCCACTTCATTTTTGCTATTTCGTTTTTCTTTTACTGAAACTGCTATTTTGATTTTCTCACTAAAACGACATTAAAAATAAATTTTCTTAATTTTTTACTAACTCTTAATGAGCTTGAACTCGTGGAATTTAACATGAGTCGAGCTTGAGTAACACAATATTCGGTTCAGCTCGACTTGTTTGTAGTCCTAGCCACTGTGTCATGCACTTTTTTTTTAAAAAATTAATATAATAAATTTATTTTAAACTAAATAACATAAATTATTATTTATGTTATATAAATATTTATATCAAAAAAAGACATATTAACTTTCATATTTTTATGTTAAAGTTTATTCTACTAATTATTGCTATTTTATCATGGAAAAATAATATAGGTAATTTCCTTTCAATCTCAATCTTGATGGAGGTTGTCTGACAACTATTTTTGAAAATAAAGCATCCTAAATTGGACGATAGCATATAGGGGGGTTCACATGGTACGGTATTTTTGTCATCTAGGGACCAGTCGCTAGTGCTACAGATGCCATAATAATAGAACATTGTTTTTATTGATCAATCAATAAATCAGGTTCTTGATTTTTAATTCAAATTAAAGGAGGTAGACGTATAGGTGGCCACGAGTCGGGCCAGGCCGGGCCACGATTCGAAGGGAGATGAATTGAAATCGGTTTGCCGGTTAATCGGCGGTTCGCGGTTAATTGGCGGTATGGCGGCGGACCGGTTAACCGGCGGTTCGCGGTTAATTGGCGGTATGACGACGGACAGGTTAACCGGCGGTTCGCCTTTTTTAACGGTTAACTGGCGGTTTAAAGTTCAATAACGGTTTACAGTTCGTAACGGTTACGGTTCGAAAAAATATTGCACCGGAACCGACCCGCCGACTGACCGGTTTCAGTTACAGTTCGACCGGTTCCGATTTAATGACGGGTCAGTCCACACTTTTAGCGGGCCGAACGGGCCAACCCGGCCCGTGACCACCGCTAGGTAGACGGAACATATTGTAATAGTGGTGCTGGTGGGTGGCTTGATAGGACGTGGAGAAGAAGAAGATAACTTTTGCAATTTTTTTTTTTTTACTTTTTTCTCAAAATAATAATATTTAATTTGTTGAGCTGTCACATCAGCGGGTCGTGTGCCACACGCACAAAGTTCAATCTGGCAATGTCTTTTAAGGAATAATTACTTTTATATTTCTAAAAGTTTATATAATTTGTGTATTCTTTTATTTTAAAAAACTATTATAGTCTTTTCATTTTTAAGCGATTATTTCGTTATGTCCTTCCGTCTATATTTCGTATTATACTAAATTACCCCTCTTTTTAATAATTTTAAAAAAATTTCTATTAATATCTCTAATGTTATTGTTACTATTAATCATAAATATTACGAAATAAAAATGATTTCTTTCTCATTGGCTTTCATACTCATACTGAAACGACGGCTAAATCCATTTCCAGATTTTCTTTGATTCATCTTTTTCTTCTTCAAATTCGTTCATACTCTTCTTCTTCATTTTCTTCCATCTTCTTCGCCTAGTTCTATCCATGCAAATAAATCTTTAGCCACAATCAATTTCAGATCGAAAGGAGTAGGTGGTGAAATCGGAGGGTCTCTGCTTGTTTCTTCAAATCATAGAGAAAGAACAGAAAGAAGGCAATAGTGTTGGAATCAAAAGGACTCTGCTGGTGGTGGTTGTGGTGGCTGGAACCGTCTGCTCTTTGACTAGTCGCCGCCTTGTAGATTTCGGATTTGGATGAGCAAAGAGCCCAATAGTTGAAAAGAATCCTATTTTCCCCAATTTTATTGCACCAAACAAGCCAAGAATGCTACCGGTGATGGGATCTTCACCTGATGGTGTGAGAATGGTGTTGGTGAATTACGAACGAGATCGATTACTGTAGGCTTTAGGGAATTGGGATTTTTCACAATATGGCTTTGCTTGATGCGAAAAAAGCTAGCTTTTGGGCGAAGCTACCATTGATTAGGAAGCTATTGCATTCGCATCCAGAAATTGAGTTCTTATGATGGATGGATATTGATGTCATGTTTACCGATATGGCTTTTGAGGGTATAAAGATTTAAAATTTGTGATGCACGTTTAGAAATGGCTTATGATGACAAAAACTGAATTGGATTGAATACTAGTAGTTTATGGCATTGGATTTTGCTTAATTTGTGATGAAAATGTTATGCTACTCGATTGGGTTTTGCTACAAATCTGCAAACATGAACATGAAGAAAGCGAGGAAGATGATAAGTGGTTGGACATATACATTTTTTCAATTTAATAATTTTTGTAAATAAAAATAATAATTTACTATTATAATTTGTTATTACTATTAAAAATTAAAATGAAATATACGCAAAAAGTTAATAAGAATTGATAATATATTAAGTTAAACTTGAAAGATCTAAATCAAATATAGTAAGAATTAGTATTTCAATATTAAACTCTAAACTTTAGAAATAAACTTTCAAAATTCTCGAGAACGAAACATATCTCGTAAATATAATTTCAAAATAAATCGAAATTTTTAAAAGAAACTTAAACTCTTATGTGAATTTGTAGAGACAAAAAATTATATTGAATGTCTATTAAGTTTGTGAAAAAGTGCTTTAATTAATTTTGATAATGAAATTACATAAATGATGAAAACAAGTCTTTTTATATTTTAGTTTTTAGATGTTTCGTATAAATATGATTAACGATATTTATTAATAAAGTATGATTATCAATATTATTAAAATTTTAATATATTATTCGTAATTAAATAAGACTATATATCACATATTCTAAAATTTATTACTATAATATTTTCCACCCCAAAATAATTTTACAAAAAAAAAAATATCCCTTGTGATGTGATTAACAAACATTAGTTGTAAGTAGTTAGTATTCATTGATTATTTTAGGGGAGCATGTTACACCTATATAAGGGTAAGAGGGTGTGGTTTGGGATATGGACAATAATGCGGGATAGGATACTTTACAGGTGCGACGAGCCTTACGCTGATAGCATCCTTTACCGGTGGGACAAGCCTTATGCCGATAGCATCCTTAAATAGGTGGAACAAGCCTTACGCGAGAGCATTCTTTACCGGTGGGATTGCACAAATTTTATCACTACGTACGACAGAAGAACACACCTGGGGGGCTTCATACGTTCACACAGAAGCTAGCCATGCAAAAACAATTCTTCTTTTAGTCCTTTTCCTTGTTTTCCTTTCATTGGACCGTCTACGGAAATTACATTAATTCATCAAATAAATAATTTATTAGATACTATTTGTGGTTTGACACAAAATTCCTTGTTTTAAAAATGAACTCTGTCATAAGGATTAAAACTATTATTTAACTGACGGTTCAAAATATTTGGTACTCTATTTATAATAGCAAATTAATTTTTTAAAACTGCAACTCGGTCTCATATAAATCTGCCACATAATTAAACGTCACACGCAAAATACTCAGTTTAAGACAAGTGTAGATTTAATTGAGTCACCCTTTCGGCCTTGTTAGACCCAAAAACAACTCACCCTTTGGCCCTGTTAGACCCCAAAAACTCCTATAATACTAAGTGTAAGGTTGAAGAAGCTCATTATCCAGTTCAAGTATAGTTGTTTCCATTTATGGTTCCAATGGACTCTCGTCTCCAAACTGTTCTCATTTTGCTCTCTGTATGCATTATAATTTCTTCAGCTCTTTATTTCTCAGAAGATTGTTCCACTATTAAAAAAAAATCAATCTTCAAAATCTTTAATATATTTATTATTATTTATATCTGGCTTGGCAGGTCTTGGTTACAGGAAGCAATGCTTCATTGCCTGCTGTGATGTATTGGCATTCAAAGTGGCCGACCACGCCAATTCCCCAACCTCTTCAAAATCTTCTGCAGCCTGGTTTATCTCTAATCTAAACTGTTCATTTAATTTATATTGTTAAAACTTTGTTTCATTTAAAATACTTAATTATAGATACAAGAGAAAACCACGCGTTGTACGAGAATAGGGCCGTGGAGGCCATCAAAGAAGGGCCGTTCAAGGCGTGGTGGTACCACTACGGGGCCGTGGAGGCCGCCAAGCTTCCTAATACAACTCTATTCTTTGTCTTTGATGATCTTCATATAGGTAAAAAAGATGAATTTTTTTTTATTTGCAAGTAAAATTTTATTGTTACTATTAATATTCAGGAAAAACTTAATATTCTCAGGTAAAAAGATGACTCTCGATGTGACTAAATCCAAAGATAAAGCTAGAATTTTACCTCATAAAATCGCTGAGTCCATACCATTCTCAACCGATAAAGTATCTGAAATTCTTAAAAGCTTCTCCCTAGAAGCTACATCACCCCAAGGCAAACTTGTGGAACAAACTATTAAGGAGTGTGAAGCATCAAGAATCAAAGGAGAAGAAGGAATTTGCGCTAGATCTTTGGAGTCCATAGTCGATTTTAGTTCCAAATACGTTGGCGACAATCCAGAAGTTCTTATGAATGAAGTAGACAAACCAAAAACACAAGAATATACTATAACGGATGTCAAATACGCCGGAGAAAATCATGTGGTATGTCACAAGCAAGTATATCCATATGCAGTATATTTTTGCCATACGTTTGTGGCAACTAAGATCTATAAAGCCGAGTTGCTGGGAGCAGATGGTACTAAAGTTAAGGTCGCGGCCATTTGCCATTCGAATACATCAAATTGGAATCCAAGATTTTTAGCACTTTTGATTCTTAAGATGAAACCTGGGGAAGGAACAATTTGTCATTTCATTAGAAGTGATACTTTTGTTGTTGTGTCCAAATCCTAAATCCTAAACCCAACCTTAAACCCAAAACTCTTAACGGATCTTTTCAAAATAATCCATTTTCGTAAGTTGAACTTGTGGTAGTGTAATATATATAGTGACTATTCCCACAGGTGTTTTAATGTATAGTTTCAAAATAAAGACAGTTTCTTATGTGTAAGTTGTTGAGTATGTTGCAGTATCAGTGACAATTCTACAGTGAATATCAAAATCACGTTTAGATTGAAGTATTGATTGAGGGTTCGAAAGAACCCCAACAATGTTTATAGCAGGTTTAAAATCGTTTACTTCCGATTTTCGTTTTAACAAAATAATTAACACCCTCACAAAAATTAAATATAACAATGGGATGATATTAGAAAATGCTTAATTTTAATGTTTGAAAATAAGTCTTAGTTTAATTATATTTTTAGTTTTTGAAAGGGTAATATTTTAATTTTTCACTTCCAAAAAGTTTATATTTATTTTGTTTATAAATTATGTATAAATATGTATATAAATTATTTATATTATTTTTATAATTTAAAAGTTTGAAATTTTTTAGAATCTTTTTTTTTTAAAAAAAAAAATTTAAATTTAATGAATTATTTATATGAAACTCCCGAACTATTGAATTGACAATTCAAAATATTAAAAAAAAAATCAATTTTAGAAAATTGCGAGCCCATTGATATTTGTCTCATAATTGATGATGATGGCAATAAGAGCAATATGAATTGATATTTGTCTCATAACGGATGATGATGGCAATAAAAGCAATATGAGTAAAGGTGGCCATGGGCTCAGGCTGGGTCGGTTTCGGGCCCCGGTTTGGAGTGGGTTAAACTGTAACCGGACCAATAAACCAGCTGTTCGAGAATGCTTTACGGTTTATAACAATTACGGTTCGAAATTTCGTTGAATCTGAATCGGCCCGCCAACCGAACGGTTCCGGTGGGTCGACTCAGATTTGAGAGTGCCGGACTGATTTTTCCACGGTCGAGCCAGGCGGGCCAACCCGGACATGGCCACCTCTAAATATGAGGAAGAGGAACTTAGGCCCTTATACGTTTAAATTATTCAAGTTTGACCCAATCTTAATGAATGGGTGGCCCAATGGGCACATTTAATTTATGAAATCAAGTTGATTGAAATATTTTAAGAATTAAGATATATAATAGCTATTTTACTGCTAATTCTTTACTTAATTTTTGCAAATTATTATTGTTTATTGTCCATATTTGTTTGAGTTGCTATTGTTTTGTTTTGTGTTAGTAATTTCAACAAAGATGACTCACCCTTTGGCCTTTTCTAATAATTTGGCTTCCGTAAAATCTTCTATATAAGACGAGGGTAGGATTAAAGGAGCTCATCATCAAGTTGAAGTATATTGCTGGTTCCAATGGACTTTCGTCTCCAAACTCTTCTCATTTTTCTTTCTGTAAGCATTTGTTGTAATATCTTCAGCTCTTTCTTTCTGTAAGCAACTCTCTAATATTAATCATTATATGGCAGGTGGTAGTAATAGGAAGCAATGCTGCTTTGCCTGCTGTGATGTATTGGCGTTCTAAGTGGCCGACCACTCATATTCCACATAATCTTCAAAATCTTCTGCAGCCTGGTTTGTTTCTAATTCTCCGAACCAATTATTATTTTTCTAGAATAATAAATTAGGACTATGGACTACCAAATACATGGATATGAATATGTACATAAGCAACTAAATGAAGTATTTATTAGACTATATTAATTACTTTTTTTCTATTTAATTGCATAGATACAAAAGAAAACCAAAAGATATACGAGAAGAGAGCCGTGGAGGCCATTAAAGAAGGGCCGTTCAAGGCATGGTGGTACCACTACGGGGCCGTGGAGGCCACCAAGCTTCCTAATACAACTCTATTCTTTGTCTTTGATGATCTTCATAAAGGTAAAAGATAACTTTTTTTTTTATTAGCAAATAAAATTTTTATTGTTACTATTAATATTCTGGAAAAACTTAATATTCACAGGGAAGAAGATGACTCTCGATGTGACTAAATCGATAGATAAAGCTAGAATTTTACCTCATAAAGTCGCTGAGTCCATACCATTCTCAACCGATAAAGTATCTGAAATTCTTAAAAGCTTCTCCCTAGAAGCTACATCACCCCAGGGCAAACTTATACAACAAACTATTAAAGAGTGTGAAACATCAAGAATCAAAGGAGAAGACGGAGTTTGCGCTAGATCTTTGGAATCCATAGTGGATTTTAGTTCCAAATACGTTGGCGACAACCCAGAAGTTCTTATGAGTGAAGTAGACAAATCAAAAACTCAAGAATATACTATTACGAATGTCGAATACGCCGGAGAAAATTATGTGGTATGTCACAAGCAAGTATATCCATATGCAGTATATTTTTGCCATACATTTGCGGCAACAAAGATTTATAAAGCCGAGTTGTTGGGAGCTGACGGTACTAAATTTAAGGCAGCGGCGGTTTGCCATTGGAACACCTCAAATTGGAATCCAAGATTTTTAGCACTTTTGATTCTTGACATGAAACCTGGGGAAGGAACAATTTGCCATTTCATTAGAAGTGATACTTTTGTTTTTGTGTCCAAATCTGAAGTGAAAAAATCAACTGAGACTAATCTCTTAACTACAGCTTAATGGATCTTTTAAAAATAATTAATATGCCTTCTTAAGTGGAAGTTGTTGCAGTATGTATTATTAGTGACTTTATGGTTTCTTATGTGGAAGTTGTTGGAGTATGTGTAAGTGACAATTGTACTGTGAATATCAAAGTCTTGTTTAGATTAAATTTAATTCTATCTTTTATCCTTTTCATCTTAATTAAATGTGCAATAATTAGGAATGAGCAAATCGGTTAACCGAATCGAAACTAAATCCAACGGTCGATTTTCGGTTAACTGAATGCACTAATTGAGTTTCCAAAACTGAAACCGATTTTTTTTCGATTAACCGAAAAATGAAAACCGAAATTTTTGGTTAACCGAAAATGAAACTAAATAACTATCGGTTAACTGAATTTTTGAAAACCTATTTGCAAATCGGTTAACCGAACCGAAATCGAAGCAGAAAGAAGAAAGAGAAGAGGAAAAAAAGGGATTCCCAAAACGAAACTGTTTTAGATATTGGAATTCGGTTTTTCGGTTAATCGAAATAACCGAAAATTTCAGAAGTGATAACCGAAAAACGAACCGATTTTTTCGGTTAACCGAACCAAAAAACCGAAAACAAAAAACTATCAAAATTTTAGTTCAATTTCAGTTCTAACCGAATTTTGGTAGGCCCTAGCAATAATAATACACTGTTCAGTGTTGCTTCATTTAGAAATATATATATATATATATAAAATAATTACACAAACTTTAGATGCCATTTTTATACACGTTTTAAACGTTAGGTTTTCATTATTAATTTTTTATAGAATATACAAACAAATAGCCTAGGATGGACATGATAGATGACTAAATAAATTACTATAAATTTCCAATTTGTATTACGTCACATTGATTTACAAATAAGAGAAAATCACATAAGATCTTCAATTTTAGTATAATTAACGATGGAGAATCTTGCGTATCTAAGAAATTTTGTAATATGATCTAATTAATAATAGTATATCTTCTTGGAAGAATTATAGTAAATGTCAATTTTGAATTTTTTTTAACAAATGTTATATATTTTGAAATATTAAATAAATTTAAACTTAAATGTCATTTAATTTAACTTATATTTATAATGAATTATTAATTATAATAAACTCCTTTGGGAAAAAAACTATAATAAAATTTTCAATGCACACTACACTAAAAAAAAATCAGAATTAGCGACGAATCAGAATCTGGCATGATTCTAAGCAGAAATTAGCTACATCATTAAATCTAATCCGTCGCTAATAGTGACGGAACATATTGGTTGCAGAAAAGAAAATAGCAAGTGGTGTCTTACTACAAACCTACTATTACCGACGGATTAGCTACCAATTGACTACGAATGTTATCTAATTCAATTTTTTTTTTTTAGTGCTATAGAGAATAAGAAAATGGATGAATTTGGCTGAAATGAGTAAAGTTGAGGACTTTTTTGACAAAATTTCCAACTGACTTGATAGCAAATTTTCACAATTACTCTATCTATTTTCATACTATTTTTTATCAGTAATTTCTAAAAATGCTTAGTATAAAAATGACTTATTAAATTTTGAACCTCAAATTTGAATTCTATAATATTTAATTTTTTACATCCTTTTAAATATAATCTTGTTATTTTAAATATTTTTATAATTTTAATATTTCTATCAAATTAATTTTACCAGAATTAGAATTTTTAATTTTTAATTCAATAGAATTTTGCATTATAAATATTAATATTTTGTGATTAGAAAATCATAAAATTAAAAAATCTTTAAATTTTAATCCGAATTTTAACGATGATCACCCAAACTATTACTCTACCAGAATCATCTATTTGTAATTCGGTAACCTTCCGCCTCATCACCTTCTTCATCCTCCCCTCTCAAAACCAGACAAGAACTTTATTTTATTTTTCACATTTCTCATATCTGTTTTGAGAATCATATCATATTTATTTTTCTATTTCCAGCCATTTTATGGATGCTAGGTTCGGCAAAGGCGCATCGCTATTCTCTCTTTGTTTTTAATGGTTTGGGGGAAACCGCTATCCTCCGCCACAAAATAGGATTTCAATTTCTTCTATGGAGTCCACGAGTCTTGAACTCTTCAAACTTGCTTCAATTAATGTTCCTCAGCCTCAAGTAAAGAATTAATTTGGAAAAGTTAACTTCAATTCATACAGCCGCATCATCTCATCTTAATTTCATAATCTAGGCCTCAAAAGCTTACTCAGAATTGATGAAGAGAAAAAGAGGAATTGATGAAGAAATTGAGCTCGGCCTTTCAGACAAGGGACAGTCGCCGGACAGGTCGTTGCTCGCTGGTTGGTCGCCGTTCAAGGAAGCCCTTCCTTACCCGCTGGTCTTTGTTCGGTTGTTGGGTGGTGGTGCGTCGCGAATTTCAGGAGAAGAAGAGGAAAGAGGTGCAGCGTGATTTTCAGGAAAGAAGAGGAAAGAGGTGAGGCTGATGCAATGATGACTTGCACCTTATCAAAGATCAACATATATGTTAATGTTAAAAAAGCTTAGTATAAACTCCCAACAATCCCACTACCTAGAATGATCTATCCCCACTACCAAGCAATATGTAAAATTTCACTAACAGCTGGCCTTTCAATTTTAAATTCCAATCTATTCATATTTCCACTAAATCACTGAGTTCAATGATGAACAATTTCTGTATAAATAACACAATCCTAGCTAAACCTAACCCCCAAGAACATAATTCACCAAAAAAGAGTAGAAATGGCATTTTCTAATGTTATATTGCCAATACTTATGCTAGTTATTGGAATATCAATCTCTAGCCAAGTTTATGCAGCTCAAACCTGTAACACTGATCTTATGGGGATCGTAATCAACTGCGAAAGATTCGTCGAAAAATCAGGACCAAAGATTGCACCATCACCTGAATGTTGTGGTTTAGTGAAGAATGCTGATGTTCCATGCGTGTGTGCTCTTCTTAGTGGGGAAATTGAGGATATGATCAGCATGGAGAAGGTGGTCTACGTTGCTCGATCCTGTGGTAAAAAGATTTCACCTGGAACAAAATGTGGAAGTAAGTATATATCAGAAATATTTTCTTCTATATAATACATTTCTGTAGTCATTAGTGCTGAAAGCTCGATTGGTTTTGTTCTTTAGATTATACAAATAAAACACTGTTGAAATTTTTTTAGAACACTGCATTAATGACTTAGGATGCTGTAATGAAATATAATGTTGTGATTACATTGCATTTTGACGCACCAAACATTGTTTTAATGCTAATAACACTGATTTCAGGTTACACTGTTCCAAGAGCATGAAGTGGAAGAGTGAAGATTATCAAATGTTTTGCAGTAAAATGCTTAGATTCCTACATGTAATGATCAGATTATCGAAAATATGAACAAATAAAAGGATATGATCAGATTCCTACATGTAATGGATCCTTAATTTCTACATAAGTATCAGTAAAATGCTTAAAATGTTTACGATTGGATCATCCAATACACAAAAACAGGGACACGGCTGCTCTAGTAATATAATATATATGGGTATAGACTTGCAGTTCCCAGTCTATTCTCTTCTGAGGCTACGTCAACCATAGCAGCAAATGAGATAGACCGATTAGCCTTGCTTGAATTCAAGGCTAAAATAACCAGGGATCCATCCCTGGCCTTGAGTTCTTGGAACCATACACATCACTTCTGTACATGGTAGGGTGTCATATGCGGTCAGCAACTGACCCTGTCATCTTTCCACCTACCAGGCTCCTTATCACCATATATTGGTAACTTGAGTTTTCTGAGAGTGCTGGATTTGTACGCAAACTAAAGCTTTTTTATCCGGATTATAATATCTTCAGTGGACAGGAACCTGAAGAGATCAGTTCTTATCAAAGCTTACTGAGATTTATCTTGATCTTAACCATTTGATCAGGAAATGTTCCTCTTTCTTTGAGTAACTTATCATCTCTTGAGGTTTTTTTAACTCCCATAGTTTCACAAAACGACCCTGTAAATTATCTGGATTATGTATTTCTAAATTCATCTCTGATTCATATTCCAAAATAAATATATTTTTTAAAACTATTATTTATAAAATAAATATTATTATTTATATTAATTTTTCAATAATATAAGATAATATTATTACAAATATTATTTTATAAATTATTTATATTATTTCATAACATTATTTGTAATATTATTATTATATATATATTATTATTATTATTTATAACAATATAATTATTCATAAATTAATAATAAATTCTAATTCACATACAAATCATATAATGGGTATACAAATTCTACTTCCCGCCTAAAATATTATTTCACAAACAAATTCCATTTGGCATAAAAACTATTGGGTGCATAGAATTGTAAATTCCCCTGCATATTGGCATAATGGATAGGGTAATCCTTAAGTTGAAATAAATAATAAAAACTAAAGTAAAGGTAAAATGATAATAAAACCTCTGAACTCGACAAAAAATCGCCGGATTTTTGTATGAAAATGGGAGAAGTATCACATGAAAGGTATGGTTCTGTTCGTATATGGAAGAAGAATACGCAAATCAGATATGTGTATCCCAGATGCTTCAACCTGTTGTTATCAGTAGTTGGTTTATTTTAAAAACCAGTCCGTTATAAGTATGCAAGCCTATTATGCATGTCTTTTGGACAAACACACGTAGTTACAGTGGTTAGCTTATTTCAAAAATCTGTTAGCTATAGATACGCATAATAGGTTTGCGTATCATTTAGACGACGAAACATGGCTGATAATAGTTGGTTTATTTCAAAAAGCTATCGGCTCAGAATATGCATACCAACTTTGATAATAGGCAGCAAGTGCAACATGGCTAGCAGATTAGTTCGTTTAAAGAATTGTGTCAACTACAGAGGCACATATGGTTTTTGCCTTTTTACATAAATTGTTTGTAAATTATTTTATTTTGCATAGTTATTGTGTTTTTTTTAGTGTTCACAATTTAAATTTGGCAATTTTTTAGTAATTGATCCGAAAGAGTAATGATATCTTGACGTTGAAATATCGCCACGTTGTGGCTAATTAGTTGTCAAGTAGTATTGCGTCCACGTGGTCATATTGATGCCAACGTGGCAATTTTTGCTGACGTGTAATAATGTTGGGAAATTTCTTCCCCGGTGTTTGAGTTGGATATGCCAGCATGACCTTTAAGTTAAAGGGGGAAAATTGCAAATAAAGGAAGTACGAGGACTATTTTGCAAAAAAAGGTTCTGGAAGTCTCTATAGACTATGGTATTCTTCTTTCAGCTTCCCTTTTCACTCACATATATAAGGCGAAACTGAATCAACATTCTTCCTAAACCCCTAATTCATTTCTGTAACTGTTCAACAATTTTCAAGCTCAGAGCCGACTAAGTTAAGGCCAAAAATGGCGATCATTTCAGACTTTCAGGAGGAAGAACACGAGGCAAAACCAAGCACGTCGTCGTCGGCAACGAAGGCGTTGCCGTTTAGTGCAACATTCGATCCGCGCAATCCGATAGGTATTGTGGAGAAATTGTTCGATTTCCTGGTGAAGGAGACCGACTTTATGGCTAAAGAAACAGCGGAGAAAGAAATCGTGGAAGTAGTTAAGGCGGCGAAGGATAAGGTTAAGAGGAAGATGGCGGAAGAAAGAGAAAGGGAAGCTAGCAAGAAGATGAAGGAGGAGGACAAGAATAAGGCTGAGATGAAAAGGGAAGTGAAGCCTCAGGTCAAAGAAGTGAAGGCTGAGGTCAAGGAGGATACTATGGATGTCGTTAAGCAGGAGGAAAGTAGCACCAGAGGTATGATTCCATTCTAACTCTTATTGGCTTCACATTTCTGCGTTGATAATTAGGGTTTGTACGGATTTAGGGTTTTGATTCCCCTCCTTTGCTTCATTGTTTGATTAAGCATCGTAGTTAGGGTTGTGAGACTAAATTACATTTTTGTTTGGATTGCTAAATCATGAAAGGATTATTGCTGAATCTGGTCTGCGCTTTGTCGTTAGTTGCTATTTGCCTGTGTAGGGTTAAGAATGTAAAAATTATTGCAATTAAACTTCAAATTATTTTTAAAATGGTTGGTAAAGCTCCTTTGAATCGTGAGATTCTCGGAATTTTCCAAGGAGGAATGCATTCTTTTATTGTGGATATATTTGTGAATGACAAAATGCAGCCGCGAGAAGTTTCTCTTTTTGCATGGAAGTTCCTCTAGTATAAACTAGCTATTTGATGATGTTGTTTTTGTGATCGGAGAGGCGAGAATGTGTGATTTGAGAGTGTGAAGGAAACACCAAATTTAGATCATGATTACTTCCATTTCATTTGGTTTGGCACCTGAGTTTGATAAAGCAACAGATCTGTTTTTTCTTAGCAGGAGATATATTCCATTACAACTATTTTTATCATAATCTGATCTATATATGACTTTGTTTGTCTCCCAAGTTTCCACTTATCTGTCGGACACAGTTCTTACATTTAGTAAAATGTAATAGTTCCACAAAAGTCTATGTTGTTCCATAGGAGAATTGGATGTTCATGTTGCCATTATCTAGTTACGTTATTTATATGCGTCAATTGTATCCATTATTCATCAAATTTTTTGGTTGTGGACGTCATTTCTGTTATGAAGTCATTTTATGTTATGTTCTTATGATTCCATGTATCCCTCTCTTGTATATTGTGGACAGCTCCAAACAAGGGTAATGGCCTTGATCTTGAGAAATATTCATGGACACAGACATTGCAAGAGGTTACTGTACTAGTTCCAGTGCCTTCTGGAACTAAATCAAAGTTTGTTGTATGCGACATAAAGAAAAACCACCTGAAAGTTGGACTGAAGGGGCAGCCACCGATAATTGATGTAAGTTTGAATGAGCACGCTAAAACATATCTCCTTCATGTTGCTTGGGTGATTTTAATCTGATCATGCGTATTTGAATTCTTAACAGGGAGAGCTTCCCAAATCTGTCAAGGTTGATGACTGCTATTGGAGCATAGGTATGTAGTTACTACAATCATGGCAACTGCACCGAGCACGTTATTATCTTTCTGTTTGTCTTAATATCAAAATATTTGGATGTCTCTAAGCAATCGTTTTATGTGTTTGTGATTGAGGACAATGTAATGATTGAAGCAGTTAAAAATTACTTTATTTGAATGTATGGTGTAATATTTACCATAGCCCTTGATAATGTTAAGTTGCTTATTGCACCCATATATTCTGCATTTACAGAGGATCAGAATACCATCTCAATTCTTTTGACCAAGCATGACCAAATGGAATGGTGGAAATCTTTAGTGAAAGGCGATCCTGAAATTGATACCCAGAAGGTTGAACCTGAAAATAGCAAACTGTCTGACCTGGATCCAGAAACAAGGCAAACTGTTGAAAAGATGATGGTATGGTTTTTTTCCTTTCATTGTCGTCGTTATTCATCATCTTTGATAAGTAGTCAGTTGATCAAAGTTGGATTGGCCTATCTAAGTTGATAAATAAAGTAGTAGGTTTTTTTTATTCTATTGGCTTCTTAGATGGTGTTTTATTTTCCATGAATGCTTTCTGATTTTTTATTTTATTTTTTTTTTTATTTTTCAATCTCCTACAGTTTGATCAAAGACAGAAGTCTATGGGTCTTCCAACCAGCGATGAGATGCAAAAGCAGGAGCTTTTGAAGAAGTTCATGTCTGAGGTGAAATATCGAGGGCACTGGAAGAACTTCTATTGGTTTATTATATATCCAAAGCTTGTTTGTAGTTTTCAAATTAAGCTGATGAATGTTTTTTTTTTTTTAATGTTGCAGCATCCAGAGATGGACTTCTCCAGGGCAAAGATAGGATAGTCAATGCAGAATTATTGGAAATTTGGTGATGGATGAGGCCTTCCTCTACTAATTGTGTGGATTTTCTTTTTGTTGGGCTGGTTGTTGAAATTAGGGGCATGAAGTGATTCAAATCTGTTGATAATTATAAGCCAAAAACTTTTCAGATGGACAAATGGTTTACAGAACTAAACTAGCTTAAAATCTAATATAAAGCCTTTTGTGATGCTATATTCTGCTTTTGTTGCTTTATTTTCTTCTTTGCCTAAGCTGTTTCTTTATATTCTGTTATTCATCAAATATGGGAGCATTAGGGGTGTTGGTTAACAGTCAAACTTTACCACGATTTCATGTTCAGGGTTAATTTATTAGATCTGCTTTACAGAATACTGTCAATTCCTATAGAATATGGATTTGTATTTTAAATCAGTTATTTAAACACATTTGCAAGTGACTTGCATTTCATTTATAAAGAAATTTTGTACTACTAATTTATTCATTCCAAAATGTGAGTTCGTGTCATTTTAAACTTCAACATCAAGTGCGAGGATCAAATGGAACTTTATTTAGAAAGAGATCAAATAATTTTAATTTACATCTTTTTGAACGCTGACCCTGTAAACTTGGTTCGGTAAGATAGCTAGACATGGCCGCGGAATTTTGATCGTTGAACACATGGCTAGACATGGCCACAGGGCTTTTGATCTTGGAATCACACTATGATCACACAATTCAACTGTAGTTTGTAAACTGAGGATTCGAAACTAGTTCAAGACTTGAAAGGTGGTTTGGTTTGTAGACGATATCGGTTGTTTGGTCATGGTTTCATAGTGCTGCTGCATTCCAATGATTTTGATACTCATAGTTTACAAAAAGCCTAGTGAACTTTGATCTAAACTATGATCAGAAAGCTCAATTACAGTTGTGAACAACTAGTTCAAAACTCGTAACTGTCTGAAACGTATGGTTCGTGGACATTTTTAGTGTTTCGGTCAATGGTTCAAGCATCTCCGGAATAGTTCGAACAATTACAGTTCAATGACATGTTGAATTTTGAATGAATTCTTAAGGCCGGTGTTGTTTGCTTTTGGTTCATGATAGTTCAATTTTTGGAGGGGCCAGTTCTAATTCAAGAAAGTTCGGGATGAACGATTCAAACTAGCCTAGCACATAGCTATGTCACCGGTAAAACACAATTTCTCCAACCAATTAGGCATAATAAGGAAAATGCATAACATGTTCTTATTAAAGACCTAACTATTGTTTTGTTGTGTTTTTTTTCTAAAATGACTGCTATTTTTTCTATATTTAAACATGTATAAGTTTTTATATGTATTGAATATCTTTTTAGTATGTTTTGAAATGGTTGTCATAGTTTTTTTTATGATTTTTTTGCAGCTGCTATTTTGCTTGATTTTTGCTAATGAAATTTTTTTTTATTGTGTGTTTGAGATAAAATAGTTCTGAACATAATTTAAATTTTTTTTAATTTCTTTTATTACTTGTGAAATTGATTAGGTATTGATGATTTTTTATTACTGTTTTTCTGCTCAAAAACCTTATTTTTGGATTTCTACTAATGTAATGAATTTTTTTATAAGTTTTTAATTTTGAATATAGTTTAAATACACTTTGAAATGTTTTAATTTGTTTTGTTTTTATTTTAATATTGATTTAAAGAAATTAGGCTGAAGATAGAGCGGAAATGAGGTTATAGTTTTTTTTTTTTATGTTTTACAAGGTTAAATTTAGAGGTTTTATTCTTGTAAAAAAAATGAGGAAGATCTACTTTTGTCCAAAAAATTTAAAAAATATATATTTTTATCTTTCATTTTTTATAGGGTCATTTTTATTTTAAAAAAAAAAGTTAAATAGAGATCTATTTTTTATATAATTTTATATTAAAAAACACTATTTTGGTCAATTACTCTAATAAACCCAATTAATAAAACTTGGACCGAGCAAATAGTATAGAAAGGAAGGAAAGACAGGTGTACCCAAAACTCAATTGTCACTTCAATTAGGTTAATTGTCCTGATATGGGCGGTCCCAGTCCAAATGCCATTGGGTCTCTGTTACTGCTATTAATGTTCCAACCCAATAATGAAACCGAAGACTGAAACGACAAAACCTGCTTATAAAACGACAATATAATAATTTGACAAACAAACCAGGAAACGACACCTACTTATAAATGCCATTTTATTTCACTCTCATTTGTCCCTTTCCATTAAAAGGCAAAATGGACTCACTCACTTTTCATTTCATGCCCACCTCTACTCTTTTGCTTTGTCCTATTCTTTTAACACTTCTGCTTCATTATTCTCATTCCAGAATATGCAAAAACAAATTTGAAGAAAATAAAATTAAAATTATTATGTTCATCTCTTTGGATTGTTTCAATTTTATCGTTCAATTTTCGTTAATTTCATGCTTTTAATGCTCCTTATTAGTTAAACCGTGATAATTCATATACTAGAAATGTTCAAAAAAAAAAAAAGTGATGATTAAGAATACGTAGTCAGAAAACTCCAGAAAAACTATAGAACAATCAGAAAAACAGTTTGAATGGAAAAAACCAAAATTGCCGGACACATGCGCCGTCCGGCGCCATCACGCACCAGCCACGCACAAACCATGTGCCGCCATGCGCCAAACCTAGGGGTGTGCAAATCGGTTAACCAAACTAAAATCGAACCGAACCGGTCGGTTTTCGGTTAACCAAATGTAGTAAAACCGAAACCGATTTTTTTTTGTTAACCAAAAACTGAAACCGAATTTTTCGACTAACAAAAAAAAATCAAACGGTTAACCGAAATTTTTGAAACATGTTTTAAACCTATTCTTCAACCTGTTTTAAACCAGTTGTAAACCTATTTTTCAACCAGTTTTAAACCGAAATTATATAATTTCGGTTTTTCGGTTAACTGAAATAACCGAAATTTTTAGATGTGGTAATCAAAAATCGAACCAACAAACAAAAATCTTTCAAAATTTCTGTTAACCGAACCGAAAATTTTTTTAGTTTTTCAGTTCGGTTTCGATTCTAACCGAACTATGCTCACCCCTAGCCAAACCCGCACTTGCCAAGCACACTGCCTGCACCAATTGGCGTCATTTCGGTTTTTAGTTTATAAATAGGCCCGTTTTCATCATTTGATGGAGAACTTTTCCTATGATCAAGGACAACTTTTTTACAATTTTTCCTGCTCTCAAGGTGCACTAAAACATTCTCTCAAATAATCAAGGAAGACTCATAGTTTTAGGCATCCTTAAGCTTAGGAGTTCTTTCAGGATCAGGTCAAGTTGAAACTGCATAGCGGCTGTCAATTAAGTCAGGTATGATTCTTGCTTATTTCAATTAGCATTTACACGTCTTTTGACACTAAGTGTCCACTTTCTATTATTTTGATGCTAAACAGCCACCATCTATTATTTTGTTGATAAGCAACCAACTAGATGTGGCCACGAGCCGGGCCGGTTCCGGGCCGCGGTTTAAGGGTCAATCGAACCGTAATCGGCGGTTCGACGGACCGGCGGTTAAATTTCGGGCTAAAAACCGGCGGCTCATGGCGGTTAAACCGGCGGTTCATGGGCGGTTAACCGGCGGTTCGATTCACAAAGCCCTCCGGTTCACTCACGATTCACAGGCTTAAACGGTTCCAGTTCAAAAAATTATCAAACCTAAACCGGTCTGTCCTTCGGCCGGTTCAGGTTACGGTTTTTACGGTTCCGGACCTCGGGCGATCGGGCCGAACCAGCCATGGCCGTGTCTACAACCAACTTCTATTATTTTACTATTAAGCAGTCAACTTCTAATTTTTGGCTAAAGACCCGACTATTTTTCAAAGCGGCCGAAGACACAAAATACACAATAGACACTCATGCATAATGCATCCCATTTTAAGCCTTTTGCTAGATAATTTGAATTACATTAACTTTAGTTTGTCATAAAAATGAGAACATGTAAACATGTTTGAGATATTATCTCAAATAACAGGTCAAAAGCTCAAAACTCTTTATTTTGGTTTCTTTTCTTATTTTTTATGTGATCCTTAATACCTTGAGATTAACTCTTTTGATTTATATTTTATTTGAAATAGTTTGTTATTTTATTTGGTTACTTTTGATTCAAATCTTTATTTGAAATACTTAATATATTATTTAGGATGAGTTGAGATACTTAATTAATCATTTTGATTTATATTTTGTTTAGAATGAATTAATATTTTTATTGAAATAATTAATTAAATTAATCTGTAATTATATTCTAATTTGTACTAATTTAAGTCTGAAACATAGTCTTCAAATTCTCCTTAAATTTATTAGCTAATATCTAATCTAGTGGGATAACTAATTAAATAATTAATTAATTAGAGTCATATTTTAGATTCTTTTTAATTTAATATAACCAAACTATAAATTAAATTCACACCATTTGAACATGCATAGCACGTACCAATATGACGTATCAATATGCATATCTCGTTATACTAATACGTATAAACAGACTATTCGAAAATACTGTTATAACTATTTAAGAAAGTTTTGGTTGGAAACATTAAACTAACTTAAATAATAGTAGTATATTGATTAACTCACTTTCCTTCTAGTAGATTAGTCTTAATATCATTTATAATATTAATTAATTTTGACAAGTTGAAGGACAATAGTGTTTAAATTGTAATCAACAAAATAATCAAAATACAGTAGAAAAGACAAAAAAACACTTATGTCAAGTTGCTTAGCAAAACCCAATAAAATAACTTGTAATTGTAAGTCTTTTTCATTGTTTCCTATGCCTTTTAGCTAAGATAATAATAATCTCTAATTATTATTATTATTATTAATCTATTCATCTAATCAAATTTTAAAACATCATATATCATTTTCAAGTCACTCTCCTTAATTTAATATCATATCAAATAGCCACCACTTGATCATGCAACCTATACTTCTACTTATTTACCATTTTTTTATACTACTCTAAGTGGAATTAATTAATGCTGTTATTATACTACTAATTTCATAATTAATTCATATACTTATATGAATAATTTTAATTGATTATGGTAATTTAGAACAATTATTTAATGGCTATTTTGATAATTTCACATTTATACTTGTATGATTATCAATTATCGACAATACACAAGTTGGGAATAATATAAGTTGTTCATAATCATTCTTGCAATATAATTGACATATCTCAAAGATCCATACACATTATCACAATGTTAACTTAATTAATAATATCATTATTTATCAAGATAATCCATAAATTATTATTTACATACATTCATACCCCAATGAAATGACTGCATATAGGCCTACATTATCTTTCATGACTCATGAGCATCCAAAAATAGTGGTATGGTATATGTTCTACCTGACCCAGCTCTTATTTGTCCTTGAGCATGTAGGGCACCCTCAATTTCTTAAACCTTGAAAATGAACTACAGTTACAAATAAGTTCAATTCTTCACCAGATACTTGAGATTCAGTGTAAAAAATTCTGTTTAAATGAAAAAATTAAGTAATCAGAGTTTAAGTCAAACTTCTGAGCTTGTTTAATAAGTAAATTGAGCTTATGAGCTTGACTTATCAAGCATGTTAATAAGCTTGGCTTACCGAGTCTATTCGCAAATCTAATTTGGTAAATAAATTAACAATATAATATTATTTTCATTTATAAAATCGTGCTCGATATGTTTGAGCTTATTGAGTCGACTAAATTTATTTATTACATTAAATTTTTTTTTTTATGAAATTGATGCTAAAACTATATCATATTGAAATAACATTTAATGAGCAATTAATTAAGGAAAAGATAGCTAGAAATCATCACAAATGAGATATCAATATTAGATCATTATGGTGTCGATTGGTTGTCGATTGGTTGGAGTAAATGAGAAATGACAGTTTAACTTTCTAGGAAATAGTCAAGTTTCTAAAAAGTTGAATGTTTATTTGAACGTGAATTAAAAAATTCAACTTCTCTATTAAAAAATTCAACTTCTCTTTTATACGGGAAATAATTTTCCCTCTCTAACCGAAGTAAGTGCACTTCTTGAATTATAATTATGGATAATTTCAATTTTATACTTAATTTTATATTTAAAAATATATATTGTTAAAATATTTATGACATTTTAACATTATTTTTTATTTTATTAAATAATTTAATTTCCTCAAAATTAATAAAACAAACCGAACAATATTTCTTTCTTACCTTTTAGGAAATAACTTTCCTACAATTATACTTTCTAAAAATTTAATTTCTCATGAAAGTAAGACATTTGAAGCAAACAATATTTATATGCACTAATTAGATAATTGTGATTATGGCCATAAATTCCAATTATACTGAATTAATTGCTTCTTCTACTTTCTTAGCCAATCAATTGCTTGTATATTTTCATATCAAAGGCAAATTTTTCATTGTTCCATACAATTAACAATATAATATTATTAATTGTCCCCAATTCAATAATTTCAGTAATATTATTATGCAATGAGCTAACAATAAGTTTCTATTTTGCTTATTTTGTCTTTTTTCCAGTAAAAATCATTAATATTTTTGTTTCATTTAAAAATTAATTTGCCTCTTTTGTTTTATTGATTTGGACATTGGATCATGTCTAAGTAAGAATTACTAAGCATAGTCCATAAGCATAATCATAATATTATTAGCGAAATCATTAGTAGTAAATACATTACTAATTAATAATATTGTAGTTAAAACAAGAAATTTAAATTATTTCATACGTTTTTAAATAAGTGTTTTAACTTTTCTTTTTATAGTACTAAAAAATAATTATTATTATATTCGAATTATAATATTTAATAGATAATAAAATTAATATATTATTCATTTAAATTTTAGAATTTATTATATACATAAATTATTTTTATTATATAAAAGGTAAAGAAAATTGAGATACTAACTTCATTCCAAATAAAGAAAGTGTGAAAAGTAATGATGAAATGACAGTTGTCATTTGTCAATTCTAAGAGTTCCTCAATAATGAGTTCTTCAAATCATGTCCACCAATTTGCTAATTCATTTGTTATAGAGGTTTAAATTTTACCTGTCCAGCGTAAACGAATCGAGTCGCTCATAAGTTAATCGATATTCAATTCAATTAAAATTAGTTTAATTATCAATCTATATAGATGTCGTAAAAGATTAAAATTTAACAATTGCATCAAGTTTATAATTTTTAAAAATTCTAAATGTAGATTTAAACAAACTCAAATATTGAATTTGCAAACGTATTTTCGGTTCTTTTTAAAAAAAATAATGCAATTTTATTTATTTATTTTTTTTCTTTTTTTGCGAATTGCTTGAATAATAGCATTTTCCACTTTGGTGTTTGTTTGTGCATATTGTGTCACAATCATCGTGTCCAAATTCAATACAACATTGTGAATTTGGACATTCCAATGCTACACAGAAACCCCACCTGCATGCCCTTCCACACTATATATATATATATATATATATATATATATATATATATATATATATATAGTTAAAAAGATCCTCCATAATTGATGTAATGTGGATTCAAATGTTAAAAAAAAAAGTGTTAAAACTTGAGAAATTGCAAAATATGTTTAGTGAAAGTTGTTTGTCCAAATGCAAGAAGACAAATTTGTGCTAATTGGGATTTTGACAAAATATATGATATTAATATTAATAATAAGAAGAAAACTATGTTTATATAGAAAATGACAAAACATAAGGCTAATTACTTTTCTATAATCTTTTAATTATATATATATATATTTAGTATAATATTAATCTAAATATTATGTAGTATTACATCATATAAATTCAAGTGCTAGTTTTATGAATTAAATAATAATTAAACGTAAGTGAAATAATGTAATTATTAATTTTAATTTCCTAGTGATATATATCTACCAAATATTGAATAATTCTTGTTCATGATCATCTACAATTATTTACTAAAGTTTTCGTATATAATTTCTAAAAAAATAAATAATTTAACTTTATTTAATTTGATATTGTGTAATTTAGAAAATATAATTTAATTTTAAAACATATTATATTTATTGACCAACTAAAAAATATATATAATAATGAAAGTGTTTGTCCATTTGTAATGGGTCAAATCATAAAACTTAAGTTCCTCCACTAAGCCATCTAACATTACATTTCAATGTAGAGCCAATTGGAATTAATTTCTCATTTGGACCATTAATTTCTTTGGTAGGCTCTAGATTGCTTCTGTTCCTTCCTTTTCACATCTATACACTTTGCTGAGAAAGAACATAAGTCCGCCGCGGTCCGTTTCAACCATCAGTTTGGAATCACATGATAAACTGCTTAGAGACCGAAACCGTCATGAATCAAAACCGAGCTATTCGTTTAGTTTAAGTTCAATGGGTATTAATAAACCGTTTGTTTATGAACGACCAACGAACCATTTTGTATTATTCTGAAATAATAATGGATTGATTAGCTAAAACTGATATCGTGTTCTAAAATACATCATCAAGTAAATTGTTAGAAGTCGGCATTTACCAAACGTCAGAAACTTGAACATTTGGAATGACTTATCAATCCATTAAACAATTGAGATCATGATATGACTTGCATCTTCAAGGGAAAAAAAATGAATATGGCTTGCATAGCAAAACGATACATCAAATTCGATTATTTTATTTTATTTATAAGGGAAATTTGTATGAAACTATTCCAAAATTCTTAATTAAAAATTGGGAATGAATAGTTTATATTCTAATATTCTATAAATTGCACTTAATTAATTAAACAGCAATTAAGCAAAAGGAAAAAAGAGCTAATGGGTTGAAATTGGACAAAAGTGGAATTTACTTTTGTAAATGTCAACTAAGTTAAAATTAGAAGCTAAACCACTTTCAAAATCCTCTTCTTTAACACAAAACACATGAAATTAATTTAATTTAAAATAAAAATAAAAACCCAAAAGAATCCAAAAAGTAACTTCATGTTATGGAAATGGGCCATAAGAAATAGAAATATCCCACAATAGCAATTTTTCAATTGAAATTCTTCAATAAAGACAAATCCCACTATCAAACAATCCTCTACAGCTGTTTTTATCTTTCTATCACAACCCATCTCTTTCCTATTAATCACCCAACTTAATCACATCTTAATCAATGATTCCCAACTTTCTGATCTCAAATCTTCACGTTTTGTTAATTTATGTATCATAGTTTTCTTTCTGATTCTAGTAATATGAGAATTAGCAAAGCTCTTAAATAAATGAATTTAATAATTATAGTTAAATAATAATATCATATATTATATAATCGTTACAATATTTTTTTTATAATAATCGTTAGAATATTTTTTTAATATAATCCTTAAGAATGGTTAGGAATAGTTAAAACTTCTTAAATATTCCACTAATCACAAACACCGACTCACCAATGTGGTAATTAAATTAAGTAATTTTAATTTAATTACTATCCCATAAATCCTAAAATGACAAATTGGAAATTTAACACCTAAATAATGGCTAAAAAAACAGAAGATGCCAAGTGGCATAAGACAAAACCATCACGTGTTATTAATAAGAGCTTGAACTTTCATGATATTGACACCTAGGTATGAACTTTGCCTATCTAAAGAAAAGTAGTAATTTTTTTTTTTTTTTAAGGCTCTATGAAGCTTCCCTTTATTTATTTATTTATTTATTTATTTTTTAAAACAATTGCATTCTCCAAATGAGGGAATTTAAGGTTTTTTCGCTTTTTTGTAGCCATCTAAATGTGTACATTCCTCACTACTTGAATATTATTATTTTTTTTTAAAAAAATAATACATTTATTTTATTATTTATATATATACTGTAAAGAATTTTCCTTTGGGTTGAAATTCTTTTGCACCTTTTCTTATTACTTTACAGCCAAAACTCCATATTCCTTTTAACTATGAATTTAATTTAATTTTCTTCTTTGATTGGAAATATATTTTGACCTTAATTTTATTACTAAATTTTTGAAAATGATGTGTCGAAGTGCGACTTCACTATTTTTAATCTTACTCTATTATTTTTTTACAATTTTTTTTAATTTTTTATAATCAAACAGGGCATGTTGTTTAATTAATTGGATTTTATATAGCTAATTAACTAACTAGATTAAATCCATAATTGTTTAGTTAAAATTTGTGTAAGTAGCAATTGATATATTTTGATCACGTAGAAACTTTTGGGTTGTATTAGATTATGTAGATATAATCTCAATGAATTATGCTCATAGGACAATGTTTTTATAGAGTTTATTATAATTGATAGATTAAATCATGTCATTAGTATTAGAGTTGTTTATCGATTAGGGGTTATTTATAGTATTATGTTTTGCTTAGTTTATTAAGAACGAAAATATTGGTCGGAGACGCTAGTTAAATGACTATAACTTGTCTTTAATTAAGTATTAAAAAAATTATTTTTAACCAATGATCGATTCATGTGAATTTCATACTACGGATTATCTTTGACTGAATTTGTTTCCTATTATTTCCGAATTTTAATTATTTCTGCTATTTTAATTTCGTTTTACTCATCATAGTCAAAAATCTCATATTGTAGATTCAATTTTGACTAGTTTTGAACAATGCTAGTTTCTTGGGTTCAAGTATTCTCACCATATTTACAGAATTTTTTGTCAATTAGAAAGAGCAGGTCTTCTACGTTTGGTGACTTCGACACCCATCACCTCCTAACGAACGTGCTTCCTTACCATTAGTTATTTCCGGCTAATTGTTGATTAAAAAGAATTGGAGTAATTAGATAATTTGGATTCATGCATGTTTTGAATTTCATTTCTTCAGCTACACTCAATTCTCAAATCTTTTACTTTATGCTATGAGTTTGAGAAAAAGACAAAAGTAAGGTTGCCACCTTATATATATTGTGCAGGAAAGGAATAGCCCTCACCACATTGAGAGAATTTGAATAATTCGACAATTGGAAGACAGAATCTATTTCTCTATATTCTTTTTACAGCTATATTTTTATACAATAGTGTGGGGACAATTTGATACTCTAATTTTATTTTTTATTATTATACAAATAATTACTATATACTTTCTTTATTATTATTATTATTATTATTATTATTATTATTTGTTTTAATTTGCTGCTATACCAATATGATAGTGGCAGGATGAGTAAATATCACCATTAAATTAACACTGCAGGAGGTTGATAGGAAGTCACTTTCTTTCAGCTGTATTGATATATACACCATATATGCATAAAATAGTTCACCAAATTATATCTATTTTTAATATTCATTATTTAAATTTATTTTAATTAATTTATACCTATTTTTATATTATTTTAATTTTTAAATTTGTATATATTTTTTAATACATGCTTGTGTTTTAATTATTATTTGATAAATTCATTTTAAAAAATTATTTTTAGTAAATTATATATAATTTTAATATCAATAGAATATTTGTGATAAATTCATAAAAGTTATTAATCTGTATCAAATTTTATAGTCAATTCTAAAAATTTAAAATAAAAGTGCTGCACTTTTATAATTATTATTTAAATATAGCATAATCTTCTTATATGATAAAATTGAATTTTCTCAAAATATGTGTTTTAATTATTATAATAGTAACATGAGAATAAGATGAAGTATTTATTAAGTAAAAAGTATTTTTGGAGAAAAATAATTTAAATATTTTTTGAGAAAATAATGTTATAATATGTTTTTATAATATATAAATGAGTATATTATAGTGTTATTAATTTTATATATATTTATTTATTTTATTCATATAAAGAATAGTTTATCTATTTATTTGTTAAGATAAAAAATGGAATAGTAATTTTTTTAAAAATAAAATTATGATTTAAAATAGGATAATAGTACAACCAATTAAAATTAATTGTTAGAAACTATTTTATTAAATAAAAAATTTGTTAGAAGTTTTTTTATATAAACGTTTCATCTTCGTTCATATATTTATAGGTGGTATAAAAAAATAGTTTAAAAGCTAAAAAAATATAATTTTAATTTTTTCTTAATAATAAATATTAAAAATAGTTTAAAAGCTAAAAAAATCCTAATTATTATGGCTTGAATTAGCTAATAGTGGTCAATAATGAAAATTACTAAGTTTATTCTGTATAATTTCATATCATATCGACTATGCTTATGAATTGAATATAAGCGAAATTGAACTATTTCACACATTTGAAACATAATAAACCATTACCTCTTTTCATGAGAAATAAAACTTACAGTCACATTAGTTCAATTCTATTATTATTTATTTTTTTGAAAAATTAAATTTAAAAATAAATATAAAAAAATTGCATTAATTAAAGGAATAAAAAAAATTAAACAATGAAACTATAATCAAACTAGAATACCATGCATAAAGACTAAACATAAAATATGAACATCTATATCTATATTAGCTTGTCTACAATCAAACCTCCAGTCATGTATCGTGATGCTTGCGGTCATGAAAAACTTACTTCGAAATTGAGATATACTATGATGGGTTCGGTAATAGTAGTTAAGATACTAGTTAGTAGTTTGATTAGTCAAAAAGTTGAAATTTTTTTTATAGTGTTCGGTGACGTAACGATTTAAGGTCTCTTTTGGACATTAGAATAATGTTTTATAAAAAAAAACTAATCTCTTTATGTTTTATGTTTAGTGGTTAATGATATATAAACTACTAATAAACAATTAACAACAGTTTAAACAAAATAGATTTTCAATTTTTATTTTTAAAAAATTATTTTATACTTGAAAGAGTAATTAAAAAGGAAAACATCAATAAGATTACATGGGTAGCCGCTGGTTGTGTATTTTGCGATATATAATAAGTTGACTTTTTAATTCTGAAAGTGGTTTTGCTAATTTGGGCAAGGGATCTAAGTTGACTTCATAGATTCCTTAAGTTGAAATCCTAATCCTTCTTCTATTATGCTCACAATATTTAACAGATTCACATTCACCCACAATTTTTTTAACTCCCCTTAAAAAATTAATCTTTTTCTAATCCCTTAATATTTTTTATTCAGACACTAAATTAAGAATACTGATTGATAATTAAGAATCCTAATCCAAACATATAACATAGATCCATTCATATAATTGATGTATTAATAAAGTTGAATTAATAAAAAAAAAGAATATTGATAGAAAATAGAAACTTGAGGCACGCAGTAAGAAAAGCGCGTGGGGCCGTGTTTGACAGTAGATAGACTGGTGAGTGATGATCACTGTCCAGTCCAGCCTACAAACGCACACCTATAATTTGGCTCGGTGCATTTCACCTTTTCCAATTTTCTAATATTTTAATATTAAATTACTTTTTTCATGTTTCAATATAATTTCAATTACATATATTCCACCATTTATTAACAAGTCATGTATTTTTTTTTAAAAATACTATAAGTTCCTTTTTTGAAAAAAAAAAATTAATTTTAGATACTAATAAATACAATTCACATAAAAAATAATAATAATTAATCATTTATTTTATTTTATTTAAATCATTTTTACAATTTTTAAAAAATAAAAATAATTAGTTTTTAATCAAATTATATAAATTAATATAATATCTTTCTATTTAATGATTTAATCACTATAAAATTAGAACATGTCAATAATCTTGTTGTGTAAATATTAAAATGAACCATTAAATTGTAAAAATAAATTAATTTTCCATAAAATATTAACTTACTTTTTTTAAAAATTATCTAAAAAATTTATCCTATAAAATTTTTATTTACTAAAACCCTAAAATTATTACTCCATACATTTTGATTCTTCAGGACAGACAAGAAAATATATTATAAAAAAATATAGAATATATATATATATATATATATATATATATATATATAAAGTGCTTGATAGTAGTAGACATGGGGACAGTGTAAGTATCATTGTGTCCTTTTCCACATTGTCCTCATTAGAAACCTAATACTCTATATTACATCATCTTCCTCATTATTTTTTCTTTTTAAATCTAAAAAATAATTATTAAACATCCCTTAATTATTACTGCTATATACATATATATATACAATTCTCTCTCTCTCATCTTCTCTTACTTGTAAATCAATTTCATCAATTCAAACCCAATTTTTTCTCTTTCTCTCTTTCTCAAGTGCATTTTGGCTGCTCTGTGTCTGTCTTTTTTTAGTTCATACTCTGTTCTTCAAAAGGGTGATTTCATTTCTGTTTTTTTCTTTTAGGAAAAGAAGAAGCAAAGTTTGGTCCTTTAAAACAGAGTAACTGGAATTTTGTGTTACAGAAATGTATGCAGATGCTCGATTATTGCTTCCTTATATGCAGAATTTCTCTCAAGATATTCAGCAACTTGAAGAATACTGCATGTATCAGAGGACTAATGCTTCAATGGTGCTTTACTCTCTTTTTCCCTTGTTCTTTATGCCTTTTATATGTTTGTTTTTTTGCTTGAATGGGTATGTTTTTTTTTTCTTTACTGATACACTGTTTGATTTCAGTGATCTGCATTAGATTAATAGGTTTTTGATGTGGGTTTTAGCTAATGATGAGTTTGGGGTTTTAGTTTACATTAGTGTGAACTTCAATTTTGTTGTTTTGGGGCTTTTTTTTTTTTAAGAGAATGGGGTAGAAGAAGTAAATACATGTGTTTGATTACAGCTGAAGTTCATTCTATCTGCCTTACTTAATTAGAAATTCGGTTTATGATTAACTTTAGGTTAGATTTTATTCTTTATCACCTTTGTTTTCTGTTTGGCTGGTTAGAAAATGATGGGAAATCTAAATTTGGAAGCTTTATGTTTTGTTTGATTTAGTTCTTTTTTTCCTTTGTAATTGGACATTTCTAGAGCAATAAAACTGGTCTAAAATGGAAATATTAGATTTTCCATTCACAATATTGGATCTAGAATAGAGAAAAAGAGGAATTGGAAAAGCAAGAAAAGAGGAAAAGAAGGGTATAAAGGAAAATGATTGTACAGTAGAGTCCCAAGTTCCGTGTTCTTTTTTGCTTTCTTCCATTTCCATTTCCTCCAATTGTGTGATGTGAATCAGTGTTTTTGGTGTTTTTTTATTTAAGCTTTTCCAGCCACTTATAGCAGGTTGATGAAAAGAAGCAAAAGTCCTTGTTTATTTTTTTGGGGGCATAAAAGAAGGACAAAGTGGGGAAAGCCAAACAGGGAAAGTATTCTCCACTTGTATTTGATGAGATTTTTTTCTTTTTCTTTGGTGGGGAAACTGAAATTAGAAAAGAAAATAAAATAGAAAAAGAAAGTAACTTGCCCTCCAAAGAGTTCCTTGCTTGGATGTTTTCTTTTGTCAAAAGTTTTGATCTTTATGAAGATAATCCTATTATCCTCTTTTATCCCTTCCTGTTCCTCAAATTTGCCACTTAAAAAGAACTTCATTCCAATTACTTCAATGGTTGCATTTTGTTTCTTGAATATTTTCCCCCAAAGATGTTTTTGTTTGTCTTAATCACATCTTATGATGTTGATTAATTGATTGAACTCATGCACTTGATGAACAGAATATGTTAATGGCTGAATTCTGATCTTTGAAATTGAGATGATGCAATTTAGGATTTTTGTTCATGCCTTGGTGTTGATGCAATTTTAACCCATATGATTGATAAGCTGCTCATTTAGCTCAGTTGTGGAACTTCTCTAGTTGAATTCCAATGAAAGACCATATATGATGCTATCCGGAATTTACAGTTACTTTCGGAAAAGTTTTATTCTACCACTGGTTTGTGTTAGGTCATAATGGATGTTAATTATAATAACACCTGCAATATTGCGAATAATTGCTGTGTTATTTGGAACTGTTCTTTATTGACTCAGAATCAAAGCTAACAACCTCTTTCTAATTTACTTCTTAAAGAATCTTAGGCAGTGATGAAATAGTTGATGAGCTTCAGATTAACAGGGTGTTTGGCATTTGCTTAAAAGCAGTTTTTTAATTTAAAAAACCAGTCATTTAGCTGTTTGTTTGAGCTTTTTTTTGGCTTTTAAGTTATTTTCATAAAGCTTTATAAGTGCTTTTTAAGATCCAAATGGAGAAAAACACAAGCAAGACCAAACACACTCTAACATACAAACCTACTTTCTCATGTTATGTAATGCTTTTTTTTTTGTTGATGCAGAGCAACATAATTTCGAATTCCATCATATCAGAATATGACCTTGGAGGAGAAGGCGATCTTTTCAAAGCTCCAGAACCCATCATTGAAGAGCCAATCGTGGGCCTTGATCCCATGACAGCAGCCATTTCAATGATCTCCTGTGGGGAAGAAGTCATATCGTCACAAGGCCTGAAAGCGGCTGATATTGAATCAATTCAAACTGAACAGCTTTTAAGTGAAGTTTTCTACGAGTGTAAGAAGGATCTCATGGAAAAAGCGGCCATAGAGACACCGCTCTCAGAGATTCTTGACATCAAGATTCCTGTTATGATTGATGATGGAAACCAGATTCAAGAGAACAAATTCCCTTCTGATGATGCACCATTACCAAAAAGTGTAAGCTCAGAATGCTTGAGCTCAATGGAATGGGTACAAGGAGCAGCCATCAAACCGAACTTTCTGGATTTTTCTGGAGTGGATCTTGGAACTGTTTATGGAATGAGAAGAGCATACAGTGAAGGAGATATAAAGGTACAGAGTTGAATTACTTTCTTTCTGCTTGTTGATCTCTGTTCTGAGTCATTGATAATGGGATTTTATGACAGACTCTCAGTAATGGAAATGTAAGCCAAGTCCATTCTCCGCTGGATCGAACATTAACTATCAGTAGCTGTACTGCTGAAGACCGAAGGGAAAAGCTTTCAAGGTACAGAAACAAGAGGACAAAGAGGAATTTTGGCAGGAAAATTAAGGTAACCAAACCAAAACTACAAAGTTAAATTACTAATTTGCTCACTTTCTGAGCTCTACAGAATGAAATGCAAGAATGTAATAAGAGTCAAACTTATGAGATATTTCTTTCAGTATGCTTGCAGGAAAGCTCTTGCAGACAGTCAACCAAGGATCCGAGGAAGGTTTGCGAAGACTGAAGATTCTGATGTTTTGAAGAGGCAATAGCTCTTAACTAGTCGAGAAAGGGAAGAAATAGATCAGCACGCAGCCGCAGCAGCAGCAGCAATCCAGAAGTTGAGAAAGCCTGGAAAATACGTGCACCGGAAGCTAAACAAGTATTGTAGAATAATAAACCGGAGATCCCTTTGGCCCCCAATCCTACCAGCTATAAGAACCTCCTTACCAGACCGATGCGGTCGAGTAGAATTGTACATATTGCTGTGTTGAATAATAATAATAACAATAATAGGAGAGAAATCAGAAAAATGTAATCAAGATAAAAAAAAAAAAAAAAGAAGAAGAATTGTAGTTGTTTATACATTATTATGTATGCTATGAATATGCGTTGCTTGTTCCAATTCTTCTGCTATTACAATATTTGGCAGACCCAACTGGCTACTTGAATACTGCTTAACTTAAATTTACAGGGATTAGCCTTCTGTAAAACTATGATTACTTGATACTTACAGATGAAATTAAGATTAATACTAAATTAAAACATGATTTAGTGATAAATATACTTACGATTAGATTACACAATAAACCAGGTTTGAAATTTTCACACAAGTGATTCTTGCCGTTGGAAGTGGGAAGCTTTCATCATCCAAAGTCCAATAATCCATTAAAGTACAACCCACTAAATAAAAGGCCTACACCACCATCATCATTTTAAAGTTTCAACGGTGGCACCTCCGCCTTAGCCGCCTTTTTATTATCTTTTGGCGGCCGCCGGTTATAGATACTATATTCTCTTCAGTTCTTCCTACCGGAATTTGCAGATTTGTAGAAATTTTATTTATTTATTGTTATCGGTATCGTTTCATTTTCTTTGTTGGAATTAAGTGAAAAATATATCTTGGACCCAATCCTTTATCAATCGATCAACCCCTTCATCTCTGAAAATCAAACCACCAAGAAAAAAAACCCACCGGGCAAGCAGCTATGAGGATGACAGATGGTGGAAAAAACCGCGGTTTAACTCGAAGATTGGTTTAATTAACATGCAAATATGGGGAATTACATCAGGATTATTAAACCAAAATTCATCAAAATAAACAAAAATTATGACTGAATAAAAATAATTTTCCCATTTCAAGCAAGGAAGCAAGCCAACAGTATATAGAGTGCTGCAGAATAATAAACAAATGAACTCGATTCGATTCAAAAAAATAAACTACCAAAAATACCCTTCCAAGAAATTGGTGGGAAATTAAAAAAAATTACGTTAACCAAAAAAAGAACCCCCCGCCACTGATTCAAAGTGGTGGCTGCCCCCGCCAGAACCACCGCGTTCTCTTTCCCTCTCTTCATAAACTAACCCAATTTTTGAATTTTCAGACGTCAAGCCAAATGTTGGAAGTACTAAAATTCACGTTAAGAGAAAATTTCGATAGAGAGCGAGAGAGTTCCTTCATTCTTGGAATCAAATTCAACATTTTTATCATCTCTCTGGTTTTTTTTTAATCTGTAATCGTAAATTCATAATTCAATTCTAACTCAAACTAAAATACACAAAAACCATTAATGAAATATTGAAATCTTGCAATGAGGAGATTACAGAACAGAAAACATTAAAGAATTGGGAGAAATAATTTTGTACCTTAAAAAACACGTCAAGCTTTCAACCGCAACGTTAGCCATTACAAAGACCAGACCAGACCACGTAAGAATAATACTAGGATTTTAGCTAACGATAATGCCGACCCTGTGACTGTTTTTCTTTCTCTTTCTAAACAGGAAAAAAAATTAAATTCGATAAGGAAAAGGTTTTTTTTCTTCTTCGATTGAATTTTTTTTTTTTAAATTAATTTAATTTATATTTTTATTTGCTAGAAGAAGAATCGAATTATCAGTTTAGTCAGTCAGTCACAATACCCATTTGTTATAGTTATTAAAATATTAGCATTATATCCTTTCTTTCTCTATACTCTGTGAAAGCATTTTAGAGAGAGAAAATTAAAAATAAAGAAAGAGAAAGCGTTCTCCTTCGTATTTTAGATCTCTGTTCTTCTTTGCTTTCTATTCTCTGAAATTTTCAATCTTGTAATAGAATTCACTGTGGTTCTGTTCTTCCTGTAGCAAATTTTATCTCTTTTTATAATTTCTTTAACTGGATTCTATTTTTTTCTCCTATGTTTATTAGGGCGTTTGAAACTTCTCTGTTGTATCGTTTTGCTTCGATATAGCGTTTCTGGAATTAGGGTTTTGGAATTGGGGGTTTTCGTGTGTAATTGAGTTGAATTTGTATTCGAGTTGCTAAATTTGATTCATGAGGGGATTCTTTCTGTAAGTTTCTGTTATATATTATTATATTATATTAAGAATGATTATCAAGCGTAACTTGAAATCCCAAATGCCGAGTCTTAAACGGTGCAAGATTGGTGACTCGGCGGGTGAAGACGACGATAGTTCGGCTTCGGCTCGGAAGAGGCGGAAAATTAACGACTATTATCCTCTAAATCTTCTGGGCCAGGTAGCTGCCGGCATAATTCCGGTAGGTTTTCGTGGGATTCTTGGCGTCTCCAACTTGAACTCGGACAAGGGGTTTGCTGCTTCTTGGTGCACAGAAGTTTCCTGCTCACCTCCCGGAGAGGTGGAGTCGGAGCCTAAATCCAAGGGTCGAGATTCAGTTAGAGCAAATAATCGAACAGTAGAAGTATCTCGTCCTCCACTTGTACGGACTTCCAGAGGGCGGGTCCAGGTACTTCCTTCAAGGTTTAATGACTCTGTTATTGAGAATTGGAGGAAAGAGAGTAAGCCTAGCTCAGGTGATTATGATGATAATGATGAGGATGATGAAGATGTTGATATTTTATGTAATAATAATAAGATTAACAGTAGCAGTAGGAAAGATAAGGAAAGAGATAAATTCAGTTTTAGAACACCAAAAACATGTACTAATAATAAGAAGAAACAGAGAATTGAGGAGAGAATTGGATATAAATCTCGTAAATATGCTACATTGTGCGAGGAAGAAGATAGGGGAGAAAGGGGTTTTAAGAAGTATTTGAGTTCCCGTAGTACGCTTACTTCATTACATGAACCATTGGTGGAAGATGATAAATATGCAGTTACGGACTTAAGCAGCTTGGAAAGGCCGGAGAAGAAAGAGGGGTTGTATGGACCAGAAGATTTCTATTCTGGTGATATAGTATGGGCAAAGTCGGGGAAGAAGGATCCATTTTGGCCAGCCATTGTTATTGATCCAATGACTCAAGCACCTGAGCTGGTTTTAAGGTCCTGCATTCCTGATGCGGCTTGTGTTATGTTTTTTGGTCACTCTGGCAATGAGAATCAAAGGGTATGGATAATTCGTTTCTTGATGCATTAAGAGGTTTATTTAGTCATTTATTTCTGAAGCTCATGTTGAAAGCTTTACTTTGATGGATTTGCTATTAATTGTGCTGCATTGAATGGCTATGACAGGATTATTCTTGGATTAGAAGGGGGATGATCTTTCCATTTATGGATTTCGCAGACAGGTGTGTTTCTCATAAGTTTCTTATAAGTGATTGCGGTGACATTGGACTACTTTTTTTTTTTTCAAATGTTGAAGCAATTTTTCTTTTTCGTGATGTAGGTTCCAGGAGCAGCCTGAATTAATAGAATGTAATCCTAGTGATTTCCAGATGTCAATTGAGGAGGCATTTCTGGCAGAACAGGGGTTCACAGAGAAGTTGATACAGGATATAAACATAGCAGCTGGGAATCCAGTGTATGATGAATCTGTTTATAGATGGCTTCAAGAAGCTACTGGTTCAAACCAAGATCAGGATTGCCAGTCTCCGAACCAGGCAAGTCGTTCTCATTTCAGTATACTTTCTTAAACATTTCGTCCTCAAATACCCTACTAGATGGTAGTCAACTGCACAAAAATTAATCTTTCCATCCTTTGAGCTGCTGATTTGGGTGGGCTTTATTAAGTTCACATTAGAGAATTTAGAATTCCATTTTAAATAACATTTGACCCGGCAAATCCATATTGCTTCTGGTTATGTTAGGAATGGTCTTGTAAAATATTGAACCACTGATTCCCTACTTTACATGTCTCTTCTCAGTTGCTGAAGTAGTAGGTTTACAAAGGGTATTCCAACATGTTAAAACCTGCCAGTTAAGAATTTTTTTTTTTTTTAAATTTTTTGAAATTATGGGATGGCGTGGATTTTTGAAGGACAATTATGAAGCAATCACTGACCATTGGCAGATTTTAACCTAAAATTGGCCTTTTGTAAAGACAAACTTAGTTTCTTTCTTTCATTTTGCATTCAAGAATATGACCTGTAAAGCAGCAGCATGTCTGCAGTCTTCCAATTTTTCATTATAAACACGCTTCAAGAATTGTACACTTTTTTAGTTCATGAGTTGGGATCTGAATGACAAAACTTGCTCAAATTAAACCGGTACTGCATTTTGTTTGAAGTTTCAATTACCAAGGGAATTTTGGCAAAATGAACAATGAATTGAAAAGTCTAGCTTTTCTCAATGAATTCAGCAATTTGGTTCATCTGGTTCAGGATATATTTGGAAATGGTAAAGCCATGCGACCCTGTGAAGGTTGTGGCATGAGTCTTCCTTTTAAATTGTCAAAGAGGATGAAAGCTTCAACCCCTGGAGGGAAATTTTTATGCAAAACATGTGCTAGGGTTAGTTACACTTTCTTTTGCCTTGGGTTTTGGCTGTTTATGTTTTGTATGCTTTGGTTAAAAGTCTGTTGCTATTCTGCAGCTAACTAAGTCAAAGCATTATTGTGGGATATGCAAGAAGATTTGGAATCATTCAGACAGTGGGAGCTGGGTGAGGCAAACTGCTAGTTATTCTATAATTGTTATCCTCCTTCCTTCTTTTTATTTTCCCCTTAATTTGTTTTCTGAGATCTTCTTGCAATTAGGTTCGCTGTGATGGCTGTAAAGTTTGGGTCCATGCTGAATGTGACAAAATTTCAACCAACCGTTTTAAGGTTTGTCCATCATACTTGATGATGATTCCATTGCATTAATAAAAGTCTATACCCTAACCATTTTCTTATTCCTGAAGGATCTGGAGGCTACTGATTATTACTGCCCTACTTGCAAAGCAAAATTTAACTTTGAACTGTCTGATTCAGAAAAAGGGCAACCAAAATCCAAGTAAGTTGGTTTATTATTATTATATTATTATTTTGGTTTCAGAAACATGAAATTTTTAAATCATCATTTCTTATTTAATGGATATTTTATATCATGCGCTTTCCACTTTTCGCAGATTGAACAAATTTTATGGTCAGCCAGCACTTCCCAGCAAAGTCACTGTTGTCTGCTCAGGAGTAGAAGGCATATATTTCCCAAGCCTTCACTTGTAAGTGAAAATATAACTGATATTTATTTGCTCAACATAGTGGCAGGCTATTTCTAGTATATATAAGTGTAAAATGGCAGATTTCAATTAAAATAATCAGCTTACTGCTTGTAAACAAGTGATCTGATTGCTAGGAAGAAATTGAGTTGTATTCTGTTAAATTTAAAATGGCATTTTGATATTAATTATTTAATGAATTTCATTCTGATATGTATGAGCAGAACTTTTTTAATATTCATCAATAAATGATTTTTATTTGTCCAAATAGTTTCAGCTGTTGACTTTGTTGACCTGAAAATCTTTGCCTGTGATGTCTGAAGTTTTTCTATTCCATTTCATTGATGATGGTCTTATGACTTTTTTGTTTGAAGGGTCGTGTGCAAATGTGGGTCCTGTGGCCCAGAGAAGCAAGCTCTCAGTGAATGGGAACGCCATACAGGTTCCAAAATTAAAAATTGGAAGATCAGTATCAAGGTGAAAGGTTCCATGCTGCTGCTAGAACAATGGGTTTGTGCATCATCCTCTTTTTCTTGTGTATGCTATTTATATGTGAAGATTATTGCTCTAACAGGCTCTCTTTTCCACCATCCAGATGATGCAGTTAGCAGAATATCATGCACGTTCTGTTTGTACCAAACCTCCAAAGCGTCCTCCTATTAAGGAAAGAAAGCAGAAGCTGCTTACATTTTTACAGGGTATATTTCTTTTCAGGCTTAGTATACTACAATCTAATTTTGAAGTATTTGTTCTTTGATGCCTATTGGAATTTCTTGCATTGCACAATGAACTGGTTGTCATTATTTTCATGGCAGAAAAATATGAACCTGTTTATGCAAAGTGGACAACAGAACGTTGTGCTGTATGTAGATGGGTTGAAGATTGGGACTACAACAAAATTATTATCTGCAACAGGTAATGCAAGTATTGTCGATCAGGAGTGTTTTTCCTTAAATATTTTAGTAAAGATTTATATTATTATGAAACAGGTATAATGTGCACCTTTACAGTTGCTTTGTGTGCAAGGACCTGGGATCAGAACATGTTCTGATGCTGAGGAAATCTGTGACATATAAGCAACTAAGTGATTCTAAAAGACTTGAAGAAGTACAGAATAACTGAAATGCTCCAATATACATTTTTTTACAATTTTTAATGCTATAATTATACATGGTGCACATGTATTTATTTTTTGCCTTATATAAGTTATATTCCAATGGTGTGAGCGACAAACTGCTGCCGTTGTGAATGAGGTCTTAGGTATCTTTATTTGAGCAGAATTGGTAAAGAAAAAGATAAGACCTATCAGTCATTCCTCTTGCTCTCTTCCTGTTCTGATGAGGATTTTTCCTTTTTCATGGAGATGTATTTATAAACATGGCTAATGTTTTAATCTGCTTCAGGTGTCAGATAGCTGTTCATCAAGAATGCTACGGGGCAAGGAATGTGCGGGACTTCACTTCCTGGGTTTGTAAGGCATGTGAAACTCCTGATGTTAAGCGGGAGTGTTGCCTTTGTCCAGTAAAAGGTTGCTAATTTATTTGTTTACATTCACTAATAATGTTGAGTATAAAGATATCAAAGCTCTTACTTTGAAGAGAATGTATCCTTATAGTTGCTTGCTACCAAGCATTAATATTTACAAGGATCTCCATGATTGGTTTCTTCCATTTTCTTCATAAATGCTTTTCTGAATTCATTCAGGTGGTGCTCTAAAGCCGACTGATGTTGAGACATTATGGGTTCATGTTACATGTGCTTGGTTTCAACCTGAAGTTTCCTTTGCAAGTGATGAAAAGATGGAGCCTGCTCTTGGAATTCTAAGTATTCCTTCAAATGCTTTTGTAAAGGTGAAGTAGTCATTTTAGTCATTACTGACCCTGTTTCACAGCTTTTGAAATTCATTCTTATGGTTTAAAAACTCTTTGGCGTTTAGTAAGAAATCTGAACATGTTTTTTTGTCTTGAATTTCAGATTTGTGTAATTTGTAAGCAAATTCATGGTTCATGCACTCAGTGTTCCAAGTGCTCCACTTATTACCATGCAATGTGTGCTTCCAGAGCTGGGTATCGCATGGAGGTGAGTCTACTAAATTCTTATTTGTTTTCAGAAACCCATTGCTACTGCTATTTTGCCTTAGATATATGAAACAAACACAATCTCTGTATTATGGGAGAAGAATACTGCTACTCATATGGACTAGTTCCTGCTGTCGATCTCTCTCTTGTCAATTGCTTATTCTGTTATATTTGTGCTTTCCGACATGCAGTTGCATTGCTTGGAGAAAAATGGGAGACAAACCACCAAAATGGTTTCATATTGCGCATATCACAGGTACAGAATTCTCATCTGTGATAATGAATGAAGTTAATCACCATTCCCCCTCACTTATGTTTAGTTTATGCTCGGTTTATTGTCACTATAGTGGATTTATATGAATATTCAGCCTTCAAAGTTTATTTCTGGTGCAGGGCTCCAAATCCAGATACAGTTTTGATCATACAGACTCCTGTAGGGGTATTTTCTGCCAAAAGCCTTATTCAAAGTAAGAAGAGGGCTGGTACAAGGTTAATTTCATCCAATAGAGCAAAACTCGAAGAGTTACCTGCAAACGAAACTACTGAGGTTGAGCCTCTCTCTGCTGCAAGATGCCGGGTGTTTAAAAGAGTAAACAACCATAAAAAGGTGCCTATATTAGATTTTTATATTCTGCTTAAAAGTGTGTTGATTTTTATTATCTGTCCAATCTAATATCTTTTCAATTTTGAGGTTTTGGTTTTGGAAATGAATTGATTATTGAGATGTGAGTTAATATATAACCGATCTACTTAATGGTTGATATTATCTAATGCTAGATGTGGGCGTCTTTCAAACTTGCTTTATTTATTTCTCAAATCCTTACAAATCATATATCATCAGCCATGAGATTGAAGTCACCCCTTTTTTTGATTTGCAGAGAACAGAAGAAGAAGCAGTTACCCACCGATTGACAAGACCTTGTCATCATCCATTAGATGTAATACGAAATTTCAATGCATTCAGAGTAAGTTTCTTTCCCTTTCTGTCTTGGATTCTTACCTTTTATACTTCTGTATTTTGAAACCCTGGACAAATGTTCTTGGTCTTGTAATTTTGACAGGCGGTTGAGGAGGAGCCCAAAAGTTTTTCTTCATTCAGGGAGAGGCTTTACCACTTGCAGGCAAAATCTTCATCCTTTGTTCTTTTTCATTGACAGTTTTTTTTTATATATTATTGTTCTAACTATTTATCTGGTCTGTGTGCTTGAGCCCAGAGAACCGAAAATGATCGAGTTTGCTTTGGTAGATCGGGGATCCATGGGTGGGGCCTTTTTGCTCGTAGAAACATTCAAGAAGGAGAAATGGTATGATGTATGTTACTTCTGTTAAAAAGAAGCATTACATCTTTTGCATGCATGTGAGAGAGTGGTATTAAAAAGCTCGTGCTTTTCTCCAGGTCCTTGAATACCGTGGCGAACAGGTAAGACGTAGCGTAGCTGATCTTAGAGAGGCACGGTACCGGACAGAAGGCAAAGACTGCTATGTGAGTTTTTCTTTCCTGTCACCTTTATAATTTGCAAGTGGTTTGCTTTTATCCTCACAAAGCTGAATTTTTCCGTTGAGGGATGAATAAACTCCGCTATTGTGTTCTTCCGCAGCTATTCAAGATAAGTGAAGAGGTAGTTGTAGATGCTACCGATAAAGGAAATATAGCCCGCCTAATTAACCATTCAGTAAGTGGCTTCAACTCTAACTTGTGCCATTTTTGGTTCTTTTGCTTACTAAGCGTTTTATTCATCATAAATTCTTGCGGTTGCGGGTCTAACTGTGGGTCCTTGGAATAAATCATTAAATTGATTTTCAATAGTGTATGCCAAACTGCTATGCGAGGATCATGAGCGTGGGGGACGATGAAAGTCGCATTGTCCTTATAGCCAAGACTAACGTGACTGCGGGCGATGAGCTAACGTATATATCTCTCTCTTTCACAAACTGTGATATTTATAACCCATTTCGGCTCGAAATTTTACAGTTGGGTGTCTGATTGGTGACAGGTATGATTACTTATTTGATCCTGACGAGCCTGAGGAATTCAAAGTACCATGTTTGTGTAAAGCGCCAAATTGCAGGAAATTCATGAATTAGGATTTTATACGTACAGCAAAGCAAGCACAGTTATTGTTTCTCCGCAAGGATAACTAACCAAACCTCCTCACCACAAGGCCTACGGGATCTCACAGTCATACAAGATTTGTAATTTTTTTTGCTCAAAAAAAAAAAAAAAAAGTTTTATTTTCTTTTGGCTCCTTTCTTCCCACTGCAATATTTTTGTTCTTTGAGCTTAATAAGATAGTAATAGGTTCTTTCTGTTGTTTCAGTTCGGGCATTTGTGTAAATTTGTAAACTCACCTTTGTTTTTTTTATATATATATATATATAATTCAAAGCTTAATGAATTATAGTTGTATTTATTTTTCAAGGCCAAAATTTTATTTATCTATTATTTACTGAGAGAGGAAAACCCTCCCACCCATAAATTAAATTTGTACTCAATAGGTTTGAGGTCCTAAATTAAAATTATAATTTGATCAGCAAAACAAATTTTAGAATTTAAAACCCTTTGAAATGTTTAACTTTATGAATAAGATTGTGGAGCTTGTATATAAATATAACCAAAAGCAAAGTGAATAGTGGATGAAGATGGATCGTATCTCCGATGTGTAAGCGTCCTGGTATGGTCATTCCCCTGATGATGATTATTTAAGCGACATGATTTTGTTCTTCCTCGCCTTTTCAAACAATCCCTTTCTGTAAAACACATTTGCATATGAAATTTCTGACGTTACTCGTTCATTAGATTTAGCTAATTCTAAAGGTTACTCTCTCCTGAAACTTTAATGGTTTTAAGATTGACTAGAGCACAAATTGCAACTCCTATCTCTAACAAACTGACAACAAAACCTCATCCTTAAAACCCCATAAATTCATTACAAGTCTGAAAAAAAAAAAGACAACAAATGCCTTCAACTGTACCAAAAAATGGCAGAATTTGCTTTTTTCCATTAACCAAATGCCTTCTACTGCTCGATGAGTCTGTTTGTGATACTTGCAGGACAGGTAGTATTGTGTTCATAAATATTAACAGGTTGCTCACCTTGTATGACTCTCTGCTAAGTTTCTGATGCTGGATTTGATGATGTGATAATCCGCTCATTCCACATACCTGGCCGTTGGATACACAATCTTTAATGATTATTTTCTATATATCGTATAATTAATGAATGGGAACGGGTCTGCACATGCAAACGATTATTTTATTTTATTTTTTAAATTATTGACTGACTGTATTTTTTAGATCAATTTCGGTCATAGTTGCAAATTTTACTATATTTTAAAAATATCATATAAAATAATTAGAAAAGCTGAAATTGTTAAAAATATTTTAACATTAAATTTATAATAAAGAGTAAATTCTACAAATTACAGAGTATAAACAATCCATCATTTGCTTTAAAGGAAAACAAAAGTGAATTTATGCCACATAATCACATCAAATGTTAGGATTTAAAAAGAATACAGAAATAAAAAGATTAAAATATATGAACAAGAGAAGAAATTTGTTGACAACTTCATATCTAATTCACTTAATACAGCCCTATTTATTTATAGTACTCAGAATTAACAAAAATCCCAACATACTAGTAATTATAGATCAAAGATCCTAGAATCATTAAATCTTATATTATCATAAAAAACAAATACTGATGGCATATATTTCCAATACCAAAAACCATTATCCATTATTTTTTCAATAGTAGAGATATTGCAAGTCAAACACTTAGAACTTTTACGTTGTACATATGTGTGTGGTTAATCTATCACTTCCCTACAATATTTAATAAATAAATATTTTTAGTCACCCGAATACAGATCTCGGCCTAAAAGGAAGATATTATATTTTTGCAATAATTCTGAAGGTCCCGATTGGAGACTCTCGAAAATCACAAATTTTTTATTTTATTTCATTTTTTAAATTTTATGTTAAGTTGTTTGTCCTAAGACCAATATTAATTATAATCGCTCACAATTTACAAATTTAATTTTATTTTAAAAAATAAATATAAAATAATTTGGACCGAATATCAAATATGAAAAAAGAAAAAAAGTGTATTTCGACATGGTTTAGAATAGACAACACTAGCCATGTTCTTTTTTAAGAGGCCTAAAAAGGAAGATAGTAGTATTTGATTTGGTTTTGTCTAAATTTCCCTTTCAGTAAATAAATAAATTTAACTGAAGTGGCGCGAGAAATAAATTTCCTACGCGCAAACTTAACGGCTAAAACTGTTCGGACCAATGAAAATCTATTGAATCATTATCGGAATCTTTTTCAAAAATTATAGAAATTAATGCGAGATTCTAATTATACTTCTCCCCTTCTCCAAGTTAGTATTGGAAAACTTTATTTGTTTCAGATTCATAAATCCTAATTGATTTAAATTCAAACACTTTTCTGTTTGTTTCAGGGTTTATCTCCTGATTAGTTCTGGAAATCCTACTTCTTTCAGGACAAGGATTAAGCTTTTTCATATAAAAAAAGGGTTTACTTCTTATAGTTAGAAACTACTGAAAGTTTCTTTCTGCAAATCTTGCAATCATGTTTAACCCTAAAAAAGATCGTTTGTTAACTCTCGAAAAACTGAAGAAAAAGATCGATATTTTCAAGGACGTGACGCTGTTTGAAGCCTTAACGGAAGTTGCAGAAATAGCTCTCATGGAGGAAGAGAAGGCTTCCGAAAAGAAGCCAATTCCAGTGCCTTGTTTTCCTCCATTAGAACTACCATCTTCTTTCCATGGCAAAGATTATGTCAAACTCATATATAAGATGAAAGGCATAGTAATCGGAAATAATGATTCGGGTTATATGCCGGACGAAGGGAAGAAGATGAAGAAATCGGAAGCTGAAATTGTAAAGGAAGATAAGGCAACAAGGTTGTTGAGAGAAAAAGGATTGAGAAAGCCAATATCACCAAGTACTCCTCCATTAAAACGATTACGAGCTTATTTTCGGGAAGATGAAGAGGAAGAAGACTGGAACAGCAAAACGACACGGAAGATGGAAACCAAACTAGAAATTCCTTTTAATGGTTTTAGATACGATACGCTGGCAGAAGGGAAGAAGATGAAGAAACCAGAAACTGAAAATGTAAAGGAAGAAAAGGCCACAAGGTTGAAAGAGCCAATGCCAAGTCCTCCATTAAACCTAAATCAACGACTTGCTTACTATCAGGATATGGAAAACCCAGAAATTGGAGTTCTGCTAAAGGAAGATAAGGCCACGAGGTTCTTGAAAGAGGAGGAGTTGAAAAAGCCAATACCAAGGTCTCCTCCATCAAAACTAAAACGAGAACGTGATCAGCACCAGGAGGAGGAGGAGGAGGAGGAAGAAGAAGACTGGAGGGACATCAAAACCACAAAAAAGAAGAACAAGAAAGCCAAACTAGCAATGGGCAACAATGATAATCCCAGTTGCATGACACAGCTTCAAAGCCAACATCCAGAGCTACCCCAAGAGTTTAAGAACAAGATTGCTGAGATGAACGGTAGTGAAGTGTTGTTTATAATTGAGAAACAACTCTTTGCATCGGATGTAGAGCCAAATTTGGGTCGTTTGTTCATGCCAAAACTACAAATTGTATCTGAGTTTCTGACGGAAGAAGAGAAGAAGCAAGCATTGAAAGAAAAAAACGTGACAAAAGAAAAGGTTAGAGTGAAGATTATAGAGCCGTCGCTGGAAGTAAACGACATAGTTTTCAAAATTTGGCATTTGCCGAAGAAGCATGGAAAAGTAAGCGTACAGTACGTGTTCATTGAGACTTGGAATGCAATTAGGAAAAAAAATAACATCAAGAAAGGAGACATTGTTCAAGTTTGGTCTTTTAGAGTTGAAGGGAAGATTAGTTTCGCAATGGTTTTGAGAAAGTCTATGTAGTTTTTTCCTTTCTAATTACTATTAGACTATATGTTAACTATGCAAATTAGGTTTTCATAATTAAGTTCAGTTTTGTAGATTGAAATTAATATTCATACTTAAATGCTATTTTAGTTAAGATGGTTAAAGATTGAAGGTTTTTAACTAAAAAAAAAAAAAAATTCAACAAAAATACATTAAATAATTAAAACTTTAAACCATATATCTATAAAATACACTTAAATATTTAGTGCTCTTTAGATGTTAAAATTTAATTTAAGTTGCTGATTAAATATACATTAATTTGATTATAATTTATGAATAAAAATTAAATTTCCCTATACTTTTTGACCAATCAAACAGTTTAGTTTAGTGAATCACGAGTATATATATAAGAAATTTTCAAAAACAAGCATTCATTATACATAAAAGTGGAAAATGAGAATTTAAAGCAAACGAAATTAGGAAAAGAATTTGCTAATAGTACCTTAAACTTGTCATAAAAACACTTAAAACAAGGCTTTAATAAAAAGAGTTTAGTACCTGGAAATAATGTGTGAGGTTCGTTTGTGTTTCAGGAGACAACAAATTATGCATTTAGACTTTAAACAATAATGATCGAGCAGCAAGCAAAATACATGAAATAATCACCGAAAAACAAAGTATAATCAATGAATTTCATAACCAAAGCAGTCAAAATAACTGTATAATTCCTGGAATTTTACCTCGTGACGACTCAATATACTCTTGTTTTTCACAATCACAAGGATTAACAAATCAGACACCGGATATCGTTGTATTCTAATAGAAGAAATTGCTGAAATTGCAATCAGAAGATTGAAAGAAGTAGAAAGTTATCATAGTTTGATTTGTTTTTCTTCTTATATTATTAGTAAGTGAACAATGGACATCGTACCTAATTCTGTGGTTTCCGCAATGTAACGAACAGCTCCCTCGGACTTATTTCCCGAAATTACCTTCTGATCTATGGAAAATGCGATCATGATAATAATTACTGGCAGAAATCAGTATTTTTCTGCTCATCACCTGTTTTCAAAATTAAACTATTGAAAGTTTAAGCATACATAGAGTCGAATATTAAACAAAAATCTCAGAACAAATGGATTGAAGAATCAATAAAAGCAATGGTTAATTCAAATTTACCTATAGAAAATCAACAAATGAAGCCGAAATCGTTCTTAATCCTCAGTCTTATATCAGACAGACTACCGGAGAGGAGAAGAAGAAGCTCCGACTCGAAAATTAAAATCATCCTTGTTCATTTCAACTTTGGGCTTTTGAAGTTAGATTTGAATGAAAACGATGTGAACTTAAGCTACAAATCAAGTAACTAATTGTGGCGGGAGAGTTTGTTGCTGCAAGTTGTTGATCTAGAATCTTCATGTATATGATATGATCAGACGGCGGATGTTCGGCGAGCTTGTGCTCCTTTGAATGTGCTAATGAGTAAATGCAGGCTGGATTAGGAATTGGAGTCAAAGAGAAGCCATGATGATTATTGCTTGGGAGTTGTTTGGAGGAAGAATAATGGTGTAAGCTAGGATTGGGTTTAGTTTGAAGAACAATACTCAAATCAGAAAGGAAGAAAATGTTAAGTTGCCCGCGAAATCTGATAGATATTAGAAGGGCCATTTTAGTGACAACAAACTCAAAAAAGGGTTATTTTTGACATTTTGCCTTCATATTCCTCGTTTGGTTTGCATTTCATTTTGTTTGTTGGGTTCTTATTATGATTTACTCAACCCATTCTATTCTACCAAGAAGAATAAAAATTGAATATACATAAATTTGCTTATAATTTATGAATAGAAATTAAATTTTTAGGACCTCAAAAACCTATATAAAAATAAAATACTATAATTCCTAAAATTAAATTAAGCTTTAAATTACATTTTAAAAAATAGAGGAGGAGAATTTACAAATTTACGCAAATGCCCAATATTGCAGTGGGAAGAAAGGAGCCAAAAGAAAAAAAAAAAAAAAAAAAAATCTTTTATGACTTTGAGATCCCAAAGGCCTTGTCGCGAGGAGGTTTGGTTAGTGATCCTTGCGGAGAATCAATAACTGTGTTTGCATTGCTGTACGTATAAAATCCTAATTCATGAATTTCCTGCAACTTGGAGCTTTACATAAACCTGCAGAAGCCTGCCTCCCTGACATCAGCTATTCTGCGTCTTACCTGTTCGCCACGACATTCGAGGACCTGGAGGAACATACCAGTCTTTGGTTAGTTTCTTCTGTTGGCAACTCTTTGAGTTTCGCTGTATTCGAGGAAATTAACCTTGTACTACCAGCCCTCTTCTTACTTTGAGCTAATTATTATCAGAGTTTCTGAAGTTAAATTTTCAATTGACAAGTGAAGGCTTGGGAAATATATGCCTTCTACCCCTGAGCAGACAACAGTGACTTTGCTGGGCAGTGCTGGCTGCCATAAAATTTTTTCATTTTTTAAACTTCAATCCGACTACTTCCAGGAGTCTTCTTTAGTCCTTTTTCTTTCATTGATGCCCGTAAACTTGTTGCTCTATCCCATAATTCAGATTCTCCATAAAGATTCAGAAGTTGAATATAATGACTACCACAGTTCGGTTCCAGTTCTAATAATTTATTTGCAACTATCTCTCCAACTTTGAGATTGTTATGGGTTCTGCAGGAGCCTAGCAGAGATAGCCAAATACTGCTGTCAGGTTTAATAGGCATGTTATCCACAAATAAGCAAGCATCTTCCAAGAGTCCTGCACGACCTAAAAGATCAACTACATTTACATAATGATCCATTCTTGGCTCCATCTTGTACTCTGTTTTCATTAATTCAAATAGATTTAGGCCTTCTTTAACCAAACCAGAATGGCTGCAAGATGACAACAGAGAAAGGAAAGTGACATCATCAGGTCTGGCTCCAGAATTTATCATCTCTTCAAATAATCTCAATGTTTTCAAGTTCTCTCCATGAGACCCATAACCAGAAATCATCAAATTCCATGTCACCAAGTTTTTATTTGACATGTTTTGAAATGTATATTGTGCATACTTCATGAGTCCACACTTCATATACATATCAATTAATGTATTCTCTACTTGAAGATCTAACAGTGTCCCGTGTCTTATCAGGTACCCGTGCACACTCTTTCCCTTTAGCAGTGCAGCTACAGATGAAACCGCAGCAAGGATACTTGTAATGGCAACAGAATCTGGACAGCTGCCATTATGCATATTCTGAGAAAAAAGATCAATGGATAGCTCTGGAAGGCCATTCTGCCAATAGCAGGCTATCATAGAATTCCAAGCCACAAGGTTCTTACTGGGCATATTAGAAAAAACAGCTTCAGCATTTTCCAGAAAACCAAATTTGGAATACATATCTACCAGAGAACTCGCAACAAAAACATCCAGTTCGAAGCCATTTTTAATAACTAAACCATGTATCATACTGCCCATATCTACCTTCCCTGCTCCTGTACAAGCACTGATAATGCTTGCCACAATATCAGAATCTGGTTTAACACCCTCGCCTTCCATTTCTCTAAAAAACTCTAAAGCTTCTTTGTATTTCCTATTTTGGCAAAAACCTGAAATGATAGATCCCCAAACAACCACATCCCTTCCCCTCATTGTTATAAAAATGGAATTAGCATCATCGGTATTCCCACATTTAGAGTACATGGTTAACAATGCACTCTGCACATTAACAGTCTTTTCTATAGGCCTTTTCACTAGTTCTGTATGAATACACCTCCCAAAATCATAGAATCCCATCAAACAACAAATTGATAAAATATTTGAAATGGTGAAAGGGTCCGGCTGAATTTCGCAAAGCCTCAACCTATTGTAAGACTTTAGAGCATTATAAGCGCACCCATTTCCAACATAAGCTGAAATCAATGCATTCCATAATTCAATTTCTTTATTTGACAGCTGAATGAAGATTTTCTCCGCACATTCAATCAATCGGCACTTCGCATACATAGTTAGAAGGGCAGTACAAACAAAAGGATCCCAGTCAAAACTTGCCTTGATTATTTCACAATGAACCTGCTCGCCAATACTGAGAAACTCACCTTGACCACAAGCACTTAATGTATTAGTATATGATGATGAGACAGGTTTCACATCATTATTCTTCAATAAGATAAACAATTCCAAGCTCTTTTCCCAAAACCCATTTTCTTCGAACCCTCCAATAATTACATTCCAAACTACAATATTGCTTTTATGTTTCGACTCAATGAACAAAGACCAAGCATCTGCTGGTCTACAATAACTGAAGTACATATCAAGTAATGCAGTCTCTAAGAAAGGGTCACTAGTTAACAAGTTTCTGACAATATAACCATGAATTTGTTTCCCTTCTTTAAGTCCTAACCCATTTTGCCTAACGAGTAAAATACACAATGAGAAGGAATCGGGCCTGACCCCAGATGATTGCATTCGATGAAATTGAAGTAAACCCACTTTATAATGTCCAAAACGAAAATACCCATCAATTATAGAGTTCCAAACTGTAACGTCTCGGTCTCGCTTTTCAGGCAATTCATCAAACAACTGAACTGCATCTTTAAGCGACCCACATTTAATGTACATGTTTATAAGGGAAGCAGTGATATATTGATCAAATTGTACAGCAGTCGCGATGATATTGGAGTGAATAATTTTTCCATACTGAAGATTTGAAAGGGCGGCACAGGCCTTGAGCAGAGAAGGGTAACTGAATCTGGCAACATGAAGAGGATGTCTGGAATATAATTGCAAGGCCTCTCCATATTGACCTCGTAGAACAGAAGATTTGATTTCAGAATTAAGCAAGGAAATGGACAATCGGAAATCCACTTGGCGCGTAATTTGGCGAGAAATATGCCGATTGAAGTACATTTTAAAGCTAACTCCCGAGCAAAAGGCGATTCTCGGGCATGGATAAGTTAATAAAATCGTAAAATTACGATTACGACTTAAGTATACAATTTCTACAAAATTTCTTTCAAGGCAATACAGTTTGACATATCCTAATTCTGCGTCTTGGAGGTGGAGGAAGGATAAGTCGCACATACACCAAATTTATCAATTTCCATAAATATTATAAAATATTAAATTATACTGGGATAACAATTTGATAAATTCGCAAACAAGTGTTCATCTTTCAAAAATCAAATTCAAACAAGCTTTCAACGAGCTAAACCTCAAATGTCTCGAAAACAATAACTCCGGTCGTTTACGACTATAGTATGTTTTTCATTAGCAATTGATTGCTTAATAGATAGGGCTGCAAACGAGTCGAACCGTTCGCGAGCGGCTCAGTGTTCACTCGATAAAAACTCGACTCGAGCTCAGATTAATAATAAACGAGCCAAGCTTGAATCGAATATTCAGTCTCGTTTAATAAACAAGCCAAGCAGTTAGATTAGCGAACAGTTCGTTGAAAAAGGCTTGCAAATAGCTCGTTTAATAGACTAGCGAACTGCTCGTTAAATAAGCTCGCGAGGCTATCAAAGCGACGTCGTTTTGATACCAAACTAAAACATATACTTCAGCCACCCACTTCATTTTTTGTTATTATTTCATTTCTAACTGCTATTTTTCATTTTTTCATTAAAATAACATTAAAAATGAATTTTCTTGATTTTTAAGTAACTCTTAACGAGTTCGAACACGAGCTCGAATAGCAGTAGAAATCAAGCTCGAGCTTATTTATGAACTAAAACTCGAGCTCGAATTCAAACTTATTTGCGAGCTCAAACTCGAGCTCGAATAGTAACATAAAACAGTCAAGCTCGCGAGCCTAAAATGAACCAAGCTCGTGAGCCGAGTTCGAGCTCGTGGAATTTAACAGGAGCTCGACTCGTAGAATTTAACACGAACACGACTCAAGCTTGAGCTTATGAAATTTAACACGAGCCGAGCTCGAGCAGCACAATACTCGGCTCGGTTCGTTTGCAGAACTATTGTTATCGTTGGTTTTTCGCGACGAACCTTGTGCAGGTTTGCTTGATTTATTCAAGCTCTACCTGTATCCTTTTGCAGCTTCTCGTGACATCAAGCTACACTTTAGTATAAAAATAAAAAGGGATTTACAAAAAATTAGCAATTGCAACAGTTTTTTCATCTAAATCTCGCACATGACAAATGCAATCATAGAATATTCCAATTTGGCTAATTGATGTAGTACACAGGGCCGAACCCGAACCAGATGATGCCAATGCCAAGAGGATCACACAGAAACTTTTCCAAGTTAGAGAGACCAAATCCAAAAAGGAAAAAGAAGCATCTGAAATGTTTGGTGTATAATATATGCAATAGCAGTACCTACCAAACATAACCTTGAAATTATAAAACAAATTTGTAGGGGAGAAATTTGGGGCAGGGCCTCAAGGGGGCTAAAATTTCTTAGAACTGCTAAAAACAGTTGAAAGCGTGCCTACAAAAACCAATATGCGCAATGCAAAATCCAAGAAATAATTTATTGCAAGAAATGTTGATCTTAAATATCTCAAAGGATGATCAGCAAAGTAGCACCAATCGTATAATAATAATGCTGCATGGAACATATATATATCGGAATAACCGATTACTCTTTGACATGTCAAAATAGAGCATGGGATAATGAAGTGAGATATGCAATGCAAAAACAGTGTAAAATAGGAGAATGCAGATAATTTGATAGGGCTGATGGCCCCAAATGGCCAGATTTCCTTTTTATTTCCTTGCAGGGAAGAAAAGGCAAAGCAACAAAAATGACTAAACCAAAAAAAGAAAAATAGAAAACGCATGAAAGAACATCAATATAGAAATTGTCTCAATGTGTACTTTCAGGAGAATGATGTATCCGACTTAAAATTACCGACTCTGACCCATTTGACCCAGGCATCAAATTCCCAGATGCCTTAGGGGAACCCTCCAAACAAAATAAAGGACCACATTTTCCATCATCATACCCCTGCCCTTCCTCAGCACAATTAAAAGAATTACTACCTTCAATCTTGTCGCTGTCATCCACCTCATGCCTGTCGGTGGCGGATACATCTTTCACAGCATTTGCAACATCGTCCGGAGTTGAAACAGAATCTCCCTTTAGATCTTCTGAGTCCAGCTTAGATTCATCCACAGAATCACCACCGCAAATCATCATGGGGTTTTCTACTATATCATGATTAACTTCTTCACCAGGGGATTCCAACTTCAGGTCAGGGGTATTAGTATGATCATCATCCACCTGGTCGGGAACTGCATCCGAATTTTCATGCACATCAGCAATGTGGGCAGGAACAACTTCTGAATTCTCCTGCACTTCATCAATTAGAACATCCCCACCTTTATTCTCATCTATGCCCGACATCTCTATAGCTAAAATTTCAGTTTTGGGATTTAAAACTGGTTCTTCTGCCAAGTCCCCATTGTTTATAGGGACTACCTCCTCTACTTTCGCTGAAACAACATTTACCCTTACACCATCGTTAATAATCGGCATGCCTTTCAAACCTAATTTCTGCCGCTTGTAGATGTCCATTGCTCTCTGCATATAACAATTAGAGCATCAGACTAAATTATTCAAAACAAAACCGTCCCTAAAAATTGATTTGAGCAATTTCAAATAAACAAATCAAGAGTGCTCAGCACCAAAACAAATAAAAACCAATCATTGTTTTCCCCCATGATTTATACTAAGTATATTTCATTCTTGCACACCTAACAATGACAGTATTCATCAATAGATAAAAGGATAACTTTATTCCATGACCATATTACGTAGCAAAACCTCACACCTCGGATATCCAGCTACATTTTTGTTCACAATAGAAGCAGATATAATTGAACTTGCTTACAAGAGCAGAAACAAAGTATGTACATGCCATATAATTCAACAGTTTCAGGTTAACTAAGATTAACATTCTAATTGATTTCTTGAAGCAAAAATTATTTACATAAAAAGTTTATTCCTTTTATAAATTCACGCAAAATTAATACGCCCTCAAAAGGCATGCCATATTCAATGATGAATACCTGAAAAACAGAATCGCTTGTCACAGGGAAAAGTGATGAACTTAATAAGGTATTTGAATTTTTTGGTATTGCTCTTGCACCATCCTGCCACAAACAAAATAATTTTAAAACAAATATTGAACAGCAAAAAATTAAGAGATAAAGGAAGCTAAACAGAATGGAGAAAATGTCTGAGATCATCTACCTTCAAGTTAACAAGCATGGCAACGTCGTCACCACTAGTAGCACTTGGTTCAATCTTAAGCAAACTCATAAACTGATCATACAGTTCCGGATCAGCAAGCTCAGTTGAAATGTCCAGATTGGAAAGGTACGCAAGGGAAACGTGAGCAATATTATCATCACTCGACACTTTAGATGTTGGTTCAGGTATCTGCTCAGCGGCTTTAGGTGACAACTTAGAGGGCAATTTTATTGATGAAGTAACTGCCACCTTTGTTTCAGCAGCTTTAGCCTGAAACCCAAGATGATCATTTTCAATTTCAGGCCTCTGATCCTCTTGCCCAGATGGAAGATCTTCCACAGGGGCCAGTGGAAGAAAATCCTCTTTCTGTGATGTTGAGGACAAATCCACGTTCACATCACCATTTTGCCCTTTCCACATGTCTGCACCATTCTCCCATCCTCGACCATTCATTGGGTGCCTATTTTGGTCCCATTCTGGCCCCCCATATATGTGTGATTCATCCCTAAATACACTGTTACTTCCATCCCATCCATGCATGTGAGATGGCCCTGTTCCATCCATCATATTCTGCCATCCAAGAGGACGCAAATGATTGGAAAACCTGTCAGCATCAGGTATATGGTAAGGAATCCCAGAGTGGTTCATTTCCATCGAGGGTCTGACGCCAAACATAGGGGGCGATGCAAATGGAGGCATCATTGCTTGAAAGCCTCCATGAGGTGGCCCATGCTGAAAAGGAATGTAGCCATTTGGCATAGGTGAAGACCAATTGGGAGCACCTCTCCACACATTTCCTTGCCCTCGCCCCAAATTGAGATCGCTGCCTCTCTTGTAGCGGGCACCAGCATTACTTCTACTATCTTCTTCCATTGAATTCATAAAAGAAGGGCTGCTATGGCTACCTCTGAACCCAGATGAAGGAATCAGACCAGAGTTGCTTTGATTGTTTCTAGTGTAAAAAGATGAATCAAGTGAGGTAGTTTCATCAGCTAGAGACTTCTCAAAAGGAAAATCACGACTGGGCCTTTCATCAGCAGAAGGTAAGTCTCTTGCACCCATGGAACCACTTCTCCTCCTTCCAGATTCTTCAATGTCGAGACTTCTTCTCACACCAGATCTACTCATGTATCTACGCTCCAAACTTGATGATGAAGGAGATCTATCCACCAGCCCCATGGGCGATGCTTTAGAACTCGAAGATCTTTCAACCGACAACTCCCCAATATGACCATCATCCACTTTAGCAGACTTCTCAGAGGATCTGTACTTGGAAGCTCTATCCGATGCTCCTTGCAAACCACTAACATCTCTTGAATTAGTTGATTTTGACCGCTGTTCTATTGCAGAATCCCTGTATTTCAATTCCTCATGTTTGAATTGCCTGTACCGAAATATAAATATGTAAATACATGAATATCAGCACTGTACATTTGTGAAAGTTACACAACTCCATCACAGGTGTCATTAAGTAACCGACCTAGCTTTCCATCCATAGAGAAAGAAACCACATAACATTTCATGCTCACACAGAGATTTAAGATCATGCATGGCACTAGCAGTTTGCAGTTGCTACACCCAGTAAACTTTTTCACAATTGGATATGCTAATTTCAAAAGTTTCAATGTCCATTATGTTACATATGGGACAAGATAAAGGACATTCACGCAACATGCAAATCCTAAAATCCAGACCTGACAGTAAATACAGAAAGATGTTACTTGAACGTATTACGTATCCCGATAAATATGCAAACAAAATGCTTATAGGCAATTTTGTGAGCAAAAAGCCAAACACCTAATAACATGAGCTCAAGAAAGAAAGTGTGACATAAGGTACAACGCTATAGTCAATGACTATAATAATAGTAAATAAACAAACTAAACGAAATTTTATAAGTACACAGACACAGACAACAATCTGAAGCACATTATAGCTTTGCTTGTAAATCAAATTCAAATCGTGAACACTACGATGATAATATCCTCACCAAAAAAAATTCTCAACTCAAAATAAAAAATCATAAAGCAAACTTCCTTTAAATATTTGAACAAATGGATACCTGTACTCATCTGCAGCCACAGGAGAACCCTTTCTCCTATTGCTACTAGCATGATTCTCTGGATGGGCTTGACGAGATCGAGACCTACCTTTGTCCGTATCAGACTCCATCCTACTGTTGCTCAAAGATTTCTTTTCCATGTCATCATACGCTATTTTAGCACTTCTAGATTTTGTATCATTATAATCATCATGATCATCCGGTGATCTCTTCCTTCCCCTGCTATCTTTGTATCTAGCACTTCGGTCCTCCACATAGTCAAAATTTCTGTCCCGGCCACGATCTCTATCTCGTTCTCTTTCATGTTCACGCTCACGATCTCTATGTCGTTCCCTATCTCGATCTCTTTCCAAATCAAAATCCCAATCATGATCATGATCCCTGTCCCTATCCCGATCTCTCTCACGGTCCCGATCTCGATCTCTATCACGTTGATAATCAAAATCACGATCATGATCATGCTCTCTATCACAGTCACCATCTTGAGTCTTATATTTTTTTGACCTAAATTCTATGGCATCTTTATCATCCCTGGAGTGCCTATCATCAGCCCTGTTGTTTATTTGATCTTTTGAAGCTCGCTCATCTCTTTGCTTGTCATCTCGATGCCTGTTTTCCCTATCCATATCCTCGCGGTACTTGTCTCTGTGTCTTTCCTCTTTGTGCTTCTCTTCTTTGGATCTTCCCTCCTTAGCAACATCTTCCCTTGCGGATAACCGTCTATCATTGATATCAGCAACATCATCATGATACTTATCCCCATCACCAGAACCATCTCGTTTTTTCCTAGTACGTCTATCAGGAAGGTTATCAAATTCGGGACTCTGCAACGGATTGCGCGCATTCAACTCTGCACCAAACAGGAAATTCTAAAATGGAAACGCAGCAGGTAAAAGCTAGACATCATAAATATACTCTCAACAAATTCAATCAACAGTTACTTCATACACCAGAAGCATCAACCAATGGAGGCACAAATACCGAGCACAAATATGATTATAGAAGGGAGCAGAAAACAAGGAAACTTAACAAACATGTTAAATAATTGAGCAAGTAACTTGCTCCTGCATTTCTTAGATAACCTAGATGCTTTTTGTTTGGCTTCTTCCTATCTCAAAAATCCAAAAGATCCACACACACTTGCTCAAAGATCCAAAGCATACCAAAACCATTTACTAGTCAACCTGCCTTTGGGTCGGAATTTGGAAATCCAAGTTAAAAGATATAAAAATATTAAGATGCACTAAGAGTTTGGTACATTCAAGAAATAAAAATATTTAAGAATTAGCAATTCATAAGATATTAATGAGCTCTTTTGACTATCACTTTCGGGACTAAATGCATTTAGAAATTCTTTTTAAAGAATAATTACTAGACACATAAATGTAAATCTACAATACCAACTAAATTCCCTGAGACATCATGATCAGACTTGCTCAATATTTATGTTACTCAAGAGAGTTGTCAAATATAGAACATAACTCAAGAAAACAACACCAAAATAATACATCAGAAGTAAATGAATAAATGGAAGAATAGAAGCAACACAAAAAATACAATTGAATCACTCTGAAAATTGTGTTAAGATTAAAAAAATGCTAAACTCTAATGTAAGATAGGCAAATCAAAACTGAGTTGTACTAAGATGCAGAATAAAGATTTTAATGAAGTGATACGAGTCAATAATGATTTTTGTCCTAAAGAAACAGCACTAAAATTCACAAATAAATGATAAAAAAGGGTTCATTAAACATATGGATGTATATCTAAATACATTATCAACCTATAAGAAACAAAAAAAAAATGACAAAGAAGTATTCTTTATACTCAAATGATGCCATGTGAAAACACCAAGAAGATAAACCATGTTAAAAAAGAAAAGAGAGGATGCTAATCACTGTATGGTTCGTAGTTGACTAGTTTTTCTGAAGACTCCAGATGAGAAGTCTTTGCCTTTCAAGCATATTAACATTCAAGCAAATTGTTATGTGTTTTCTAAACATTCACCTGAGCAAACTGATCCTGACAAAACATTCTGAGTAGCAACTTCATAGAAGTTCAGAAATATCAATACAAAAACACATTCTTTAGCAAAAATCACACAGAGAGATTTTTTTTCCCTTCTATTACCCAACATCAAACATATTTCTTCCACTTACAAAACAAAGTGGATTTCATGGGCAGGGCTCAAAAAATTATGCAACCGAAAAACGAATTCTTAAATTTAAATTACTTTTCCCTTGTCATATTTGCAATTCTACCTCTTATTTTATTACTAATAAAATTCACATCTTTTTGTTTTTCTGAAGAAAAAAACTTCACTTGTCAGATTATGCAAGATAAATAAACATAAGATGGTGATAATAATTTCTTATGTCAGACAATAAACAAACAACTTCAATTTGCAAAATCAAATTTAATAACAATCCAAAATAATAACTTGATTCATTAAAGCAAATAATGCAATGCAAATTTCATAGTAATAGCAAACCAAGTGACCAACCAACAAATCAGTTAGTTACCTTACCAGTTTTTTCAGATGATTGCTTCAATGTTCGCAGGTCTTCACCATCCACCAATTTATCACTCCTGCCTTCTTTACCTCTCCTCTCTCTGTCCTTTTCCTTATCCCTGTCCCTCTCTCTATCTCTGTCCCTTTCCCTTTCCCTCTCAGCTCCACCATCTCTTCCCTCTTTTCGACTGCTTGCTTCTCTATGTTTACTCTCACTCTTTCCACTACTTTTTTTCACCACCTCCTCACTCTCACCATATGCTCCAGGGCTTCCATCTCTCCTCTTGCTCTTGTACTCACCTGACTTCTCCTTCAACTTCTTAGTGCCCTCTCCTCTCTCGTCATCTCCACCGTTCCATCTATCATTCACGCCATCTTCAACTCTTTCTTTACGCCGCTTCGATGAAGAATACTCTTCTACGTACTCTCCATTGCCAGAAACAAACGAATCCTTATTGTCCTTGGGCTCGAGCTTCCGCTTCTCACCAGAACCAAACTCCTTAGAAATCCTTGCACTACTATCCTCCTTATTTTTTCTGTCCTTCGAGCTCAAGTCTTTCTCAGAATCAGAGTAGTCCCTCACATCCCTTGAAGAACTATGTTTGCTCGATTTGTGGCGTGAAGTTCGCGGCATCACTGATGAATGCTCAAAACCCTAATTTACCAATCTGATAACTGAGTTGAACGCTCGAATCGAGATTGAAACCCTAAATTCGGAGCAAGCAAGCAATAGTTCCAACTAAATTTAAAAAATCAAAACCCTAAATTCAAATCTTCAAATTCCAACTAGCTACCTGAATCTGATGCAAAAACCCTGATAACTAAGTCTCGAAGAGTATTTCAAAGCTCAACAGCAAAACCTAACTACAATGAATACATAATAGTCGTGTAGCTCAAACAAAGAAACAGCAAAAACCCTAGCCGGAGGGATTAGTCGCCGGAGATGAATAGATCAACGGAAAAGAGGAATAAGATTACGAGAGTAGGATCGAAATTAAGAAAAATTTCAAGAGAACCATAAAGAAAAGAGCGGATTGGGATTGGGTGATTAGGGATAAATGTGGAAGAACAGAAAATGATTGTTCGAAGGGAAGAAGAAAATTGGTATTGGAGGCTAATTTTTTTCGATTTTGGTTTATCGGTGGTGTAATGAGACCCGGAGACGACTTGGATATAATTTGCGTCGTTGGGACGGCATTACCCTTGTAGTTCTACTTTTATTACGATCTCGTCCTTAGGGTTGCTCCGGTTAGAAATGAGAATTACGGAACCATCAATCGTTAATTGATTGGGAGATACTGCTTGTTCCAATGAGTACCCGACAAGTAATCGGTGCTAATAAAATTTAATAGAAAGCAGTTTTCATGTGTTTCCGATTACAGTATATAAAAGGTGAGTCACCAATTATAACCTGTTGTTTATATGAATATAAAAGGACTTTGATTCTGATTAGTCTCCGAGTATGTGATGCATCAAAGTCAATGGACGTGAGTAATAGGGTTTGGAAATGAGTGGAAACTAGTTAAAACTGAGCCGCAGCCACCAACCAGTATTGTAAATATTTATTTATCTAGGTTTATGTTTTTCTTGTATTTTCTTCTTTAGCTTGTTTATTTATTTATTTTGGATTTTTTCCCTTTTGAGGTTGAGGTAGTTGGCCGGTTAATCGGCAGGCGTAGGAGGCGGTTCAAACGGTTCGACTACGATTCCAGTACAATACGAGTCACGATTATGGTTTCACAGTGAACCAAACTGGTTAATCGAGGCATGGCCATGTTTACTCATAAGGCTTAAAAATGGTATTCTTACATTTACTTTCAATGGACTGTAAGTAGGATATTTGACCTTTGACTTTAAATATGAAATATCATAGCTGAAAATACCTTTATCTGCTATGGTCTTTTTTAGAATGATTTCAAGAGTACCAAGATTTTTAAAATTTTATTTTTATTTGCATTGTTTAGATTTGAATTATTATGAATATTTATTGTATTTCTCAGCTTGATTTATTCAAGTTTGTACCCCAAATTCTCAATAAATGGAAATATCATATATCATCTAAAAAAATCTTTTTAAAAGTCTAAATATTTTATTTTTATATTATGTTTTATTTCCATATTTTGAATATCGATAAAAATTAGTAAATCATGTTTTATATGAATATTTTTTTCTTAATTTTAAATGTGATAAGTTAAAAAACTAGTTGATTGGACGGTTTATAAATGTTTTGAATTATATTTTTAAAAGAAAGAAACAAAAGTTAAAGTACATGCACAATTTATTTCAATTTATAAGAAGACAAGTAAAAAATAATAATAAGCTTGCAAAATATCAGTTCATCAAACGGCATGACGTTTATCCTCTAATAAAACGACAGCACGTTAACAATTTCTATGGATAATCTTGCACGCAAACGTCAGAATTTCAAAATCAGACAACAGCAAGGACCCATCGAAGTCCCACGTTTCAAACAATATGAGCTGGGAGATATTTGCAGAGACCGACGTAGACACGAGCTTAACCCATGGCGCTAACACTTTCAGCTTACTCTTTCACGCAATTCTCACACGCTTCATTCTCTATTTACCCGCTTCTTTCTCCTTCTTCTCCTTGATTCATTTCTCCATCTCTCTTTCTATCTGTTATTGGTAAGTCCCAATTTCTCTTTATCCAATTCTTAATGGGAAATTCAGAGGTTTTGATCTTTTTTTTTTTTTTTGCATACCATATTCTTATCAATGATTTTGTTTGCTTTTATGTTTAGTGTTTGAAGTTTCTGAAATGATTTTGGTGGGAGGAGTTGGTCTGACTAAATTCACAGAGCTTGTTGAAGCGAAATGTTTTACTGAAAATTTGTCGACTAGACTGATTAAACCGGGCACCATCATTCGTATCAAACGCAATTCTGGTATTTCTTATAGAAAAAAAGAATTCTGGAAATTGAAATATTCATTATCGAGAAAAGCTGTGTCAGCTTCGTCGGAGAAATCAGAACATGAAAGCAATGCTGTAATGGATTTCGTGGAGGAAGAATCAGGGCCCGTTATTAGGTTCAAAACGTCTGATTTTAAGCTTCTGGATCGTGTCAGTATTGGCCTTGGTGGACGGGTATGGACAAATTAAATTTTGATCAAATTCTTCTTAATTTATAATAATTTAATGTGGGATTTTGTAATGGGTTCTTGGTTTATTTAGTCAGATGAGGTTGTCTATGAAGCTGTAGTGAAGGATACTAAAAGGTTAGTTTTTTTTTTCTCTTTGTTTTACTAATTACTGTTATTCAAATAAAATGGTGGGTTGATGTCTGGTTTGATTGCTGATTATTGCAGCCCATTATATAACTCTAGGGTTGTGCTTCGGCAATTGTTAAGTATACAAGCTCAACGAAGAGGAAAGCGGGCCATAGAGGTTTGGGGAATGTGTTGTTGAAATGTTCTTGATAGCTTTAAGGTTTTCAATCAGCTTTGGATTGTTACTTATATATGTTTTATAGGTTTTGAAGAAGCTGGTTCATCGCAGACTTCTTTACCATTCTTATTCAATGCAAGTTCATGGTTATTTGAGTTCATCTGCACCCAATTGCAGCTCGTTTACTTTAGTTCATGGGGTAGGTTTTTTCCCAATTAACAATGGTTTTGTTGATGTTATGTGATGGTTGTTGGAGCAATATGTTTCTAAATTTTTTTTTTGTCTGAAAAATGTGATTCTTAGTCAAAAGCGAGCATTTCTTGAACTCTTTTTTCTCTTTGCAGTACCACGGTAGTTTTTCTTTAAGACATTGGCTTCAACAATCAGATTGGCTTCCTACCCTTGAAGCTACTCTAGCATTGGATGAGGAATCTGTCAAAAGGGTAGGAGATGATACAGTTGGAGGACCAGCAATCTCCCGTCAATTGCGAATCATACGTATACTGATGAGGGATCTTTTGATTGGGGTATGTTTGGTTCATTCCAATTAAAATTTGCATATCCTGGCCGATATTCAGTAGAAATGAGGTGTTTTTTTTATTTCCTTCAGGTAAATTACTTGCATAGTCATGGACTTGCTCATACAGAGTTGAGGCTGGAGAATGTTCATATAAGCCCAGTGGATAGACACATTAAAGTAAGCACCGGTTTCCTTGTCCTATGAATTATGTGAATTGAAATTTTAAAAGTTTATTTGCTATACATGGATTATTGATGCACAAAATATACCTTCTGATAGAAGGTTTGCTATATTGGATGCTTGGAAAGTCTAATATTTTTAGCAATAGTATTTCAAAGATTTCATCTTTTTTAGGTAGGGATACTAGGTAATGCTGCTGACTTTTATGAGGATGGTCCAAATAGCGGTACTCCGGATAACTCCATGGATCGTCGACAAATGATGATTGCATTTGACATGAGGTATTTTGCAGATATAATGTAAATGTGTGAAATTGTTTGAAGTTAAATACTGGCAGCAAATCTACTCAGAAGCTCATTTTGTTTCTTATGTGTTACGAAGATGTGTTGGATTCATTATGGCAAAAATGGTGTTGCGAGAACTCATGGATCCCTTAATCTTTGCCAGATTCAAGTCCTTCCTCATGAAAGTAGAAATACTAGAACATTTTCTTTTTCAATCAAAAGTATGCTACATTCTCTATATCTCAAATCTCTTATATTTTGGGTGCAGGGAAATGACCCTTCATGCTTGCGAGAATTTTTCTTTCAAACACTGAGTAGAAATTCTTCTTCTGGCAGTACTGGACTGCAGGTAATTATGTGTTTAGCAAACACAGGTTGAAGAAGATTTAAATGCTTACTATCTGATATCTATAAATCCATTAAAAGTCTGTATTTTTTCCTGTAGATACTTGATCGTAATTGGGGTGCAGGATGGAACCTACTATCCCTATTACTTGCAAGCAAACCTTCAGAAAGAATAAGGTATTCCCTTGTTCATCCTTTGGAGAACAGTAAAGTTTGTTTTACACTAATTTTATTTATGTCGACTGAATTTGAGATAGATGGTATATTTGTAACAATCACGGCAATTGTTTTTCAGTTGTTTAGATGCTCTGCGACATCCATTTTTGTGTGGGCCTAGATGGCGGGTTATCCCGTCCATGGATATCATTAGATGGGGTCTTGGTTCAACTGCAGTGCGCATTTCAGAAGAATACATTTACAGCCAACCCCAGGTATTGCTTTACCTGCAGACAACCAAGTTATCAAGAATTTTGAAGTCCAGTATAAATTTCCTGTGTATCCCTGGTATTATTCTTTGATCAAGTATTAGCACTTATAACATCAATTTGGACTAATTTCTGAATATTTTTTTTAATGTATCGTAGCGTAACAGGCTGGCTTACTTCATCGAATTGATGGAGATGCTCAATCCTCATTCGAAGCCAAAGGTAATTAACTGTTAGCACCAGAGGAACTTTTACAGATAGTTTGATTTCTCTTATACATATATATGTACACACGTGCACAGATGCCTCATTTTTTATTCTTTGATCCATTTTTTAACATGTACCAACTTAGCTATGGTCCGTTTGAAGGTACATTGAAACAATCTCAATTTTTTTTCCCTGCAGAACTGGTTGGAGTTACTGCCAGGAAAATGGCGTCTATTATACTGTACAGGAAGACACATTGGATTAACCCTTCGTCAGCCATCTTCCCGAGCTCTCATTGGCAATGTTATTCTAACTATTTCAAGAGAACCAAACTCAAACCGTAGCTTTTCTTTTACATCCGATGTCGGCTTTCAAGTCATGGTTGGTCACAATTGGCCGCATGACAAGTCTGGAGTAATTGGAGAATTGGAAATAGAATCTATATTCAGATTAACATCAGGAAAGCGGTTATATCTCAAGGAACAAAAAACAACTGGGAGATTCTCATTTGGACAGTCAGCTAATTTAGATTCTTTCTTTCAGAAACTATCGCGGAGAAAATGGAGGAAAGCAATTCCTTTTAAGGAATTTCCATCAAGTCTTCCAGTGACAAAACTTGTTTCAGGAGACATTGAAGTGACTATGAATCTTGATGACCCACTTAATCGAGATGTTGCAACTGCGGGGAATATTATTCAGGAAGTTCGGACACAAATTCCTCCTGAAATGTTTGATTTGTCGAAGATTGTATGTGGGACGTATGTAGATCCGAGGTTTTTAGTTCTTCGCGGAGTTAATGGTTCTGCTCTTCTGTTTACAAGGTCTTGTTTTGATGAAAAATTGTAGATGAATATTTCTGTACCTGGAAATTGTAATTATGCAGTTAGCTTCCATTGATTGATTGTACAGTCTGTAGACAGATTGTTACTCGATTCAAGGTATGTAAAAAAGCCATTGATAGGTACTTTCTTCAATTTGCTTTCCCTCCTCTCCTTCAGCTGTTTAAAGTAAATGTAGAGTACAGTCACATGCACTAGAAGAAGGTATAATTGTTCATTTTAAAAAAAATGCACAAAACAGAGTATTACATCAGCAATGCCAGGGTAATATTATCCTACTGCTGCTACTACTACAATTGAACAAACATTTGGTTTCGAGAAATTGAGTACAAAATCAATCATGCAAGAATTGTAGACTTAGATCAATCCCTGCTTCTGCAGATCAGTGTATGTCTTTTTGTTGTAGATATTCCCTTCTCTGTCTTCATATTCCTCCTCCAGATCCGGGCGCCACTTGTTCACTCCTTGCCTCTCCTGTATCCTTTTCCATAATTCTTTTGCTTCCTGCATTACAATAATAGATGATCATTATCATAAACCAGAACCAGCACAGTGCCGCAATGCCTAGCAGTAAGAAATACAGATATATTCACGACAACCAAGCACCTCCGATGACAAAAACAACAGAAAATACATAACATACCTCAATTGATGTGATCTCATTGAAGTTCTTGGTATTTGGAATTCCAAGACAACGCATCCCATGCTGATGGCGCCATTCCTTGAAATGCCGCTCAAATGCCCTGCGTCCCCAGTAACTGTAGTTCCCACATATTTCACACTTGAACTCCTGAAGAAGCAGTAATAGGATTAGTGAACATGAAGAGACAAACTGAAACCAGAAGGATGGATACCAATCTTATATAGCAAAATTAAGAAGGCAATCATGCCAATGTATATAATTTGCAACAATTAATAGTAGTAAGATACCTGACCAAGACCATGAAGTTTATAAAGCCAGTAAGGAATAGGTTTTCCATCCCAACCCATTGGTAGCTTCAGAGGATTGTAAATCTGTTGCTCTTCGTCGTCACTTTCAGTATCGGCTTGTGTATCCTCCTACATATTTGCAGAACAAACATTTAGTATCAGCAAAGCATAATGCTTGGCCACAGCAAGTGAGTTATAGATTATTACTAGAGAAGTGCTAATTTCCATCATCTTACCTCCTCACGTTCTGCTTCCATTTCATCATATGTCAAAGCCTGCTTCTTCACAATGTTTTCTTTTGTATGTACAATAGTCTGCAGATTGTCACAAACGAATGTTACAATTTAATGATGCTTCAACATGTGCATAATAATGATATTCAACCCAAGGTGAAGCTAAGTATAAAGATTTTGATATTCAAGAGAACCAAGGAGAAGCGATAACTTTTGCAACATTAGCTCACCTCATTTAGTAAATCACAAAGTTTTCTCAACTTGGCTTCCATCAGGGCAATTTCCTTTGAGTTGTCAACTTCTTTTGTGGCAGGTAGTCCCCCATTCTTTTCTGATCCACGGACAGGTTTTGCAAAATGCTTCTTGTCCAACTTTTCAAGAGGGGTATCCTGCACAAGAAAATGACAACATCAATATTAGATAACATTTTACGGGAAACTCATGCAAAATAAAATAGAGAATCGAACTGTACTTTAACGTCAACCCATCAGTAAACAAGACCAACCCCAATGGGAGAATGATTCTGCGGAAAGAGGATTTGGACACAAATAAGATAGTGCCTATTTAAGTTTGAAATATATATGTTTAGCAGGACTGCAATTTCAGAACCTAAAACAGTAGGCCTATATTTAATCCTGAAAACAAAATAGAGAGACTGCTTTCTATCTACATCAAACCTCTGTTTTCTTCTCTCTTTTTGGGGTAATTTAGCCAACCTAAACCAGAGAGGATAATTAACAGCAGTAAAAGTAGACACATTTCAAATAAATTTTCCTGTTCAATGAAAATAATACCAGCAGCATAGATCGGTATGTTATAATTAAAAATAAAAAGGGGGAAAAAGCAATTTTCTTCTTTTGCCATATGATTAGCTATCTGACCTAGAATATTAAGAACCTAGAGCATAATTAGGACATATAACAATTTAAAAGTTATAAATGCTCAAAATTTAAAATGGGTAAAAGAACTAGATGACCTTTGTGAGAAAAAGCCTCTCAGCACGCTGCTGAATTGTGCCACCAGTCTTTAGTCCTAAAGCAGCCAGTGCCTGCCAGGCAAACAAATTGATAACAATTAATAAAGTGGTTGAATAGAGAAGGCAAGAAACTTAATTTACCATTCGAGTCTACCAATTAAGAACAGTAGATGATTTCACATAAAATTTTACAAGCAAAAAAGAAATCTGGAAACAATGCAGTAAAAAAAAATATATATGATACTAGCCAAAATGTAAGTGCAATCTTTAATCTTTATTTGGGAGGTTCAAAGTATATTTCGATGGAACAAACTTAAATAATCACGAAAATGCTCATGGCATTTTAATTGCATGTTATGCCAGGCATAAATGACAAAGTACGCATGATTCTCTATAACATTTTCTGTATGAGATTTTTTTATATTCTTGGAACTCATACTCGGGAGGCCTTCCTGCCCTAAGCAGGAAGGATACCAATAACATCTAGAGTGTCATCAAGGACACTATGAAGTATGAATGCTGCCAACAATTCATACATCTTTTGTCTTCCAGGATTAATGTTAAACTACCAAGAAGTGGTAAAATAATGTCTACAGATTTAAAACATAAGACCAAGAAGAACTTTAATGCAACACAGAAGGTGGAAACTACAATACAACATAAATCAGTTATAGTTACCTCCTTTAATCTTTCTGGGCCTATGTCCATCAGTTCTTCAACTGTACTGTAATAATCAAGATCCATCAGGGAAAAAACTTCCTCATTTTCTTTACTATCCTTCTCCCATCCTTCTACTTGGTTTTTTTCCCACTGCTCTTCAAATTCAGCTGTAACCTGTCACACCGTTGAACATTGTCAAAGAAAGCACAAAATTGAATTCAAGAGAGTAACATAACCATTATTTTAGAAATTATGAAATAGACAGTATTAGTACTTCACATTCAAATGCATCCAGTGTTTGAAAACAAATATCTTCCAGATATGCACATATAAAACAATTGTCCTAAATGCTAACCACAGCAAGCATATATAAGATTGAGAGTTCACACAACAGTAACAAGCATAACCTACAATAAGCACGCATAATAATATAATGAATTAATTATGAAGCTTATTAAAGCTACAAAGGTCCCTCTCTAGCTCATAAATTCAAACAACACTGAGTAGCAAGATTATCAATAGCATTTCTAAATAAAGGAAGCTATGCAAGAAGCAACACAGGTCTCAACAAGAAAAGATCCCGAAAAATCATATGAAACAAACCTTTGAGAATATCCTATCAAGATCTTGCAAAGGTTCTATCCGCTGAAAGAAGTAAATCAAATACTCAAGTAGATTCTCCATATATTCCCTGTATTGCCTGCAACAATTTGAAGCAGAAGCTAACACTATTAAATCTTGGATGAATAAAATGTAATAAAGAGAGGATAACAAGAAGCTTCCACCTGCAAGCATATACACATAGAGGAAGAGAGTACCTTGTTAATTTCTTTTTCTGAGGGATATTTTGTGGTTGAGAAAAAATATCAAGGTAAGCAGAGTATTCAATAGGCTCCCCAAATTTTGAATTTATATATTGGTTGTACAATTCATGCAAGTCCAGATACTTCCCATATGCTTCCTGAAATATCAATCCAGAAAAGTTATGTTAACACAGAATAGAAAGCAGAAATGGGGAAAAAGCAGGCAAAGCATTAGGTTATTATGCCATGAAGAAAAGAGAGACAGACAGACCTCTCCTGTAAACTCAACAACGGGCTCCTCTTTAAGCATTGCCTCAAACTCGTCATTAGCATCAACAACCCGAGCAGCGGGATGTTTTTTATGGTATTCCCGTATCTAAATGGAGACATTATCGCAATAACCATTAGGACACAGTATAAACAGTATGAGTTACTGGAATTACCAAATCCGACAAAAAAAAAAAATCTTACCTCTTTCAATCTATCATAAAACGCACTAAAAACGTTCGTTCCAGTTGCTGTTTGGCCACCAAGAGCTGCAATTTCGTCCTTTCTCGAACCATCTTTATCTTCGTAAATCTCAACCTGCAACATTATTGGAAAGGAAAACATAATTCGGACGATTTAACAAAAAAAAAAAAAAAACAAGAATTGGATTTTGATTAGTCAAGTGAAGTTACGTACGAGTTTATCCGTAGTGGAAATAATGTTATCAATCATGTTACGAACTCGGTGACTCTGCGAGAGTCGGTCCTTGTTCGACGTTGGCTCATTCTGTAGATCCTTCACAATCAGCCGTTCGAGTCGCTCCACCTTCTCATGGTCTGCCCGAGTCACCTCTAATAACGTCGACGACATCTCAGTGGCCTCCTCCGCCTTGCTGTCTCTGAATAAACACTTCTAATGGCGGTTTCCACTGTGATTTCCGATCAGTTAGGGTTTCTTCGTCAGGCTAAGAGAAATGCAGCTTCTCGATAAGTAACATGTCTCAATTTCAATGGGTTTACAATTAAAAAACAACAAAAACTAATCCGACATCGTTTTACTTAAATAAAAACCCATAAAATTAAGAAGATAAATAATTAAAATAAAAAAATAAAAATAAAAGGCTTTAGCTTTTTTGGTTTCTTCTTCTCCTTCTCTGTTTAGAATGGAGAATCCGTTAAATTGGAGAGAAAAATAATGTGGAAGCTGAACCAGTTCATTGCTGGAGACGATGAAGATAAAGGAGAAAGCTTGTTGGAAGATGAATCCGATGGCCTTTGGTCCCTTTCTGCTACACAGGTTTTAATTTTCTTCAACTATATTATATTTTTTCCAATCGAAAATCTTGATAATCAAGATAGATTAATCATTAATCTTATTCTCTTGATTATCAGAGAATGTATGCATTTGCTGCGTGTTTGATCGCTGGTCTGGCTTGTATGATTCTGGTATGTATCCTAAATCAAGTGTTCCTCTGATGCATTTATCAATCGTTCAATTGCATTGAGTACATGAAGATTAATGTTAGCGGAATTAATTCCTTTTGGCATTTGGGATTGAGTATTTCCATAAAGTAGTGGATTTTGATTATGAAAATTGACAGACGGTTTCAATCTAAACCAGAATTTGCCATGATGAAAGGAAATTGTAGGGATTCTTTGACTATTAGTTGTATGGCTTTTGCAATTCCCTTTAAACTGCAATAGGCTTGTGTATGGTACTACTTACTTCCCCTGAGTCCCTTCAAGAATATCCTAATAAGGAAATTCATGTTTAGGAAATTTAATTTTCTTTTTGTCAGTTTTTTCCTCTGTGGATCAGCTTGTTAGTGAAATAGTGTCTTTTATCTGGGTAAAGTTACTAGTATCTTCAAAATTTGAACTTTTTTGTGCTGCCATTTTCATTTTGGGTTGCATATAACCTCTGTATTTTCCTTCTTTTTGTAAAAGAATACACAGAAATTCTAAATGAGGCTGAAATTAGGAATTATGTAGCAACAGAAGGGAGGTACTGAAGTAGAAACTAGATTTTAATTGATCATATAAAGTATTTAATTCTTACATCTTGAAAGGTTTATCGACAAATATTGATTTTTTGATATTTATAACATTCTCTGCAAGTTAACATGAAATACAACTGACTTCTTATCTTGCAGTCGTTAATTGTCTTCGCCAAGCCTATCAAATTTGCATTATTATTCACCTTTGGGAATTTGTTGGCAGTTGGAAGGTATGTTGATTTTTTCCCTTGAAACCATCATGGTTTCAAAACTTTGCTTTTTTGGGCCTTTTTTTTTTTTGTCTCTTATTTCATTTATTATTTGGTCTGGGTGTCATGTTCTCTCATAATGTTAAGAATATCTTCTTTTTTCCCTTCTCAAGATTACTCACATTCCAATTCTTGTGTGTTCTTGATTGGCAGCACAGTCTTCCTTATTGGAGCTGGACAGCAGCTGAGTATGATGTTTGACTCCGTTCGTGTTTATGCAACATCAATTTATCTTGGCTTTGTTGTTTTGTCTCTTATTTGTGCTCTATTGGTAAGTTAAACATCTGGATTTATCAAGATCCATTTTTATTTTTTTCACCTTCAATTTTTTTAAGTCTCTTTAGAGTTGTTTAAGTTGAAAGGTTAAATTTGCACCACAATCCCCTTCACCGGCACAACTTCAGTTGTCCATTCTACTCACCTGTAGGCATCTTTTCGATTTAGCTCATTCTCATCAAACATGCTATATACTATCCAATTATGGTACAAGCTGAAGCTGTTATCTTTATGATTTCTTTTCATAATGCAGATCCATAGCAAGATCTTAACTGTAATTGCCATCATTTGCGAGATTTGTGCCCTTATTTGGTGAGCTTTTCTTGATCCTTCAACAACTAAATATGTGTTTTCTGAAAAGTCATAACATATAACCTGAATTACAGATTTCTCAATATTGCAATACAATCAACACAAGATATCGCCCAAAAAAAATTGATATATTGCATTTCTTGTTAAAATTGTATGCTCTGCATTGTTCAACAGTTCTTTCATATGGGGAATCTCTATAATAGATTCTCAATGGTTATCCAATCTACTTACATTCTCCCATTTGAGCCATTGCAGGTATAGTCTGAGCTACATTCCTTTTGCAAGGAGAATGGTGTCTAATCTAATGGTCAGATTCTGTGACACCGAATTGTAGACAATATAATCTTGAATATATAAACTCATTTCCTGTGAGTCAGATTTCTGACTTTCTGTTTCTGGATTTTCTCTCTCTTGCCCAATTTTTGTCACGTGTTGGTTTTTACATTTTCTAGTTTACATCTATGTTGCTTGAGCTTTGTGAACATTGCAATTGTTGAAAGAAAGTTAATGGTTTCAAGGTTTTGATTCTGGTTTCCAGTTCCTTTAACTCCCAATCTATCCTCAAACTCCCCTTCTGCTTGGAGAAACTCTTAAGCAATTACCCTGCAAAATCATAGTGGATGTTATAGGCCCATACAAATGTTGGGCTTAGAGCCCTCCCTAAAGCCCTTCTTTTTCTGAAACACTAAACCACTGTCATCCAATTCATTCTTTTCTTCTTCTTCTTTTCTTCAGGGAAATCCAACGCATATTTGATCACTTGTTAAATGCATAAGTTGTGTTTTGAGGAAAAACTATTTTATGTAGCATTCGGTAAAAGGTAGTTGATGAGATAATTTTTGGTGTTTTGTAACCTTTTTATAAGAAGCTAACACCTTAGCTTTTAGCACTTTATAAACAACTACTATAATCAACGGACTATCCCATGTTTTCACCCAGAATTTTGCGAGAATCACTGATTTCACATTATGCTTTGCGTTTTACACCTTGAACTTAATTTTTATTATTTTTGGTATATCCACATCAGCGCTGGGACTAAACATTTGCCCAAGTGATGCCACTTAAGCATCTGATGTGTCGAAAAATATCAAAGAGGTCATTGGATTTATTGTCTTCGTTCAATTTCCATCGGCAATTTAAATTCAAGGTCGCATTAGGCAATAGAAACTAAGTTAAGGGTGAAATTAGTAAAACGCAAAATATAGGGTGAAATTGATGATTTTTGTAAAGTTCAGGGTGCAAACATGGAATATACTTATAATCAACTAAGAATTATTTAAATGTAAATGAAATTCAAACAAACAATTAATTTGGTAGAACAAACTCATGTTTTTTTGATTCATTCAAATGAGACTACTTTTATTTTTATTTATTTAATTATTTTTGCAATAAGAGGCAAAGTGTAGAATATCTATTGGGGTGTGTGCACAAAATGAAAAAGACAAGGAAGTTTTAAAAGACAGGCAGAGCTGATAGTGACAATACCGATTATGGCTTATGAACCTTTCACCAAACCCCAATCCCCATGTGACTGAAACTGAACTCCAAGCCAACACAACACTCAAATCTAACCTTATTGGCAACCTACCTAACCCAACACAACCCGACCCAACTCAACCCGACCCAACTCAACCCCTAATATACCTCCAATGTGTCTTTTAAGTCCATGAATGAAGCCGCCTTTCAGTCACGCATCAACAATACTAATACTAATAGTAGCACCTACTTATCGGAGTATTTTGAAAGCAAACGACCTGTCGTTTTCTATATTATTATGTAGTTGTGTAAATAGAAGTAGACTATTGTAGTCTATGACAATGTTTTTCAATTATCACAAAATATGCAAGCAAACGACCTGTCGTTTTCTATATTTTAGAATTGACTAATTAATGAGAGTTTTTATTCATTTAATATGTATAATTATAAAAAATTATCTCCATTGTAGATATTTTGAGTTCGTTGAATTTATCATGAATAAAAGTATACTCACACGCTTATATTTTATTTAATATAATCTAATGTTATGAATTTTATAAAACAAATGTATAATTATAATTAAAAAAATCATTTTTATGGTACATCATGCCAAAGCCAAAACCAAAACTCTACTTTTTTGCAAGATTTCGTATTATGCGTGGATGCAATGTAAATTAATAAATTAAATTAAATAATATTAGTTTTAGGTCAAGTAGGTGTTTAAATTAAACAAAGAATCTGTACTCCTTGCAATAAACAAACTAAAATTAATGATTGTATTAAGAACTAATTAATAATAATAATAATAAACAAATTGGGGTTGGTGAGAAATAGTACCTTACAATTAAAAAGAAAAAAAAGGGTAAACACAAGCTTGAATAATGGATATTCATCCCCCTACAGATTCCCAACTACCCACTAAAATGAACTACTTATAACCAAATCAAATCACCGGAATTTGCCTTATCATCCAATAACCTCCTCCGACTGCTCCACCGCCATCACGGTGGCTGATGACTTTCACTTCCGGCTTGAGTCAAGTCAACTACCTATTTTCATAAAACCATAAAATATATTATTTCTATTATTTTCTCTTAAAACCCTACAACCTCACCATTTCCTCCTTTTTTTTCTTGTCCTTTTCATTATTTGTTTGAGTTTTATACATTATTTTTTTAATAATAAGATTTTAAATTATCTCATAAAATTAATGGGACTCTTTTTTAAGTCTCAGTTTTTTAACAGCTTTGGTGGATTAAATTTTTAATTAGAATTTCAATCATTTTCATATGAATTCGTAGATTGAGCAGAAGAAGAGGTGGGGTCGTCGTGGGTAGTTGCAAAAGTAAATGATTGGTGCGTGCTGTACACAGACTAAGCTTGAGAAGATTATTCTTCTTCTTCTCCTATATGACCCTTTCAAAGATTATTACGAAACGACTCCTCAGTCAATGAAACGCTCTCTTTCTTTATTTATTTATTTTTTCTTTTTCCCCTTTTGCCTATCTCATCATCAAAGCTTTACAATTATAGCCCTACTTGACAGTTTCATTTTAATATTAAAAAACTTAACATTAATTTGGTAGCAATTTTGAAATAGTCAGTTTTAAATTTAGTGGAACTATTTAACTGTAAAAACTGTTTTAACCTCATTTTCACAAGCCATATGGCTATATTGATGAAGTAGAGAATCTTACCATAAAGATATGAGCCATTGCTTTTGGTGACAAAAGACATAATATAGTATCGTAAAATCGACGCCGCGCCTGTGCAGGATCATCCTATTCCTGCTCCAAGAAGCCGCATTTGACAGCCTTTTTTTAGTCTCCATATATATATATGGAAATTGAATAGGTGAGATTTGGCAAGTTGCCTAAATTGCACGTGAAACTTGGGATGCAAGCAAATGTGGCATAAAATGGTGGGAGGTGGAGAAGCAAAGATCCTAACTGTTATATCTACCATTTCATAGTATATATGAAAATAAATTATTGGGTCACAATTAAATTAAGTTGGCTTTCCATTATTCATTAGGGACGTTACCTCTTCAAATTACCCAATTCCAAAACAAGTAGGGTTTGGTAATAGTCTATTTCATGCAATGTCGTTTTGCTTTATCATTATTATTAATAATTAATATTAATATTATTTACAGCTAAATAGGACAAGGGAATTAAAAGCAAATTGAGATTTTAATTCAAATAACAATTTAACTAATTACATGGCAAAAGGGTTTTCGTGCTTTCAATCTTTTATAGGCAAAAATAATGATCGACACATGCTTCCATTTAAAAGAAAATATAAAATAATGCATTTTGTTCTTAAATTCACCTGCCTCTGTTGCTACACTGTGTGTGATTCCCACAGATGTAGCTAAAAAATATAACTGACTCCTTGATTGATGCAGAAGGGAATCTCACTCCTTCCGCTAGGTCTTCTTTGTTGAGACATGACACGGATCATGCACATGCCAGTGATATGTAAATAATTCAGTAGAAATAGCTACATACGTAGACTTTGACCAATCCGATTATTTGAAAGATGTTAAATATTTCTTTGCCTTTATCATCGACGCAATCAATAGAACAAACTAACAAAGCAAGTTTAATACGAACTCTCAATTAAAAATTTGATTATGGTTTACTTAATATTATAGTATAATGTTAATTAATACTACTTTATTTAATTTTATAGCATCAATGATCTGATACATTGTATTTTATTTTCCTTGAGCTTTGTGATTTAAAAAATTAGAGACATTTTATATTTATGTTTGGTCATTGGCATTGTTTTTGTTTATATTTGTCCTTATTCAACCTTGAATTTTGATGAAATCAATAAATTAATTTCGGAGTTTACTAAAAATCAACCGTAATATTTTTAATATAAAAAATATTTTTTAATGCACTTATTTTTTGAATATAAATATAATTTTTTTTAGTAAAAAATATAATTTAATCCTATCACAATATTTAAATTACTGTTAATTTTTATTACACATAAAAATATTAAAATTAAAATTTTCATTAAACAATATAATTTGAATTTTTAATCATAGTTTCTTATCATTAGTGAATGTTATTCTATTCTTTTAATTATTATAACTAATTTTAGTCCTATAATATTTTTAAAATAATTCATTTTTGCAAAAAAATAAATAACAATATTTTATTAGTTAAAAAGCTTTCGAAATCTCTTCCAAGATAATTAGGAAATTCGAACTAATCCCTATTTTCAAATTGAAATGATAGTCTTTTTTAAAAAAAAATTAAAAATAAGTAGAATAGAAAATTATTTTAAAATGAATTATTTAGGTTAACTAATTATTTTAAGATAAAGTTTATTTTCTAAATTATTATATTGTTTGTAATGAATAAAGTAACTTTTATTTTCTTAACTGTTTATTCCTTTTTTATATATATCTAAAACACAACAGGATCTTGTTGATGGAAGATATGTAACAGGTTTTTATTACTTCTACAGCTTCGGATTTCCCAAACCTGTAGGTTCGGAATAAGTGTTTTTATTTTTACCTTTTGTCATTCAAAAATTAATTTAATTCATTTCATAATAATAATTAAATTCCAGATAATAAATATATGACTTTAAAATTACTTTATGAATTAATTTAATGGAATTACAATATTGTTTATTCCTTTTTTTTCACAATTATCATATAATTCTACTGTATTTTGTCATCCTTCAACAATTGTTTTTTAATGATTATAGTTTTTTAACTTGTTGATAATTACTTGATTTTCCTCTTAAGATAAGTTAGGATTTGATACATTCTTTTATCTTTATCATGTTATAATTATAATATTAATTAAAATAACAAATATTTGTTGAAAAATGGTAAAATATTATTTTATCAATTGATTGATTTTTTAATTTTTTTCTAAATATTGATATTATTTTAATTAAAATTAATATTATTTATAATTGAGATATATGAATTAAATAAGACATCACTTGTTAATTTTTATTACTATTTTTATTTAAAAAAATGACAATGCTAAAAAAAGCTATTTTGGCAAAAATTCATTAATATTAAAATTAACTAATTGGTTAATAATAGAGGAGTGACATAACAAAAAAAAAAAAAAAAGAAAAATAACACATAAATTAAATAAAAAAATATTAAACTAAATTAAAATTCTAATGCTACTTCCTGAACAGTTTGTATGGAAAAATCTGAATAATAAAAATTAGTTGCCACGTATCCATGTTTCTACATTTTAAATGTCATTTTGATTTCGTTGTTTTGTGAAATCAGCGTTTTCGTGTACGTGCAACACATGGGAGAGTATTAGAATAAAAACAGGCCATCTGTGAGGGAATATCCAAAATTATTATTCATTTTAATAATATTAACAATAGAGGTTTATCCTAGGCAGGCTCCATTCCACCATCACATTATTATAATTTTACAAATAATTAATTTATATATATATATATATATATATATATAATCATTGGGGGAAAAAGAAAAATTACCTAACAACACTTTTGAAAAAAGAAAAACAAATATGTCTGTTCCTTTATACATTGAATCTTTATCATTTTAACAAATTATGAATAATAATAATAATAATAATAATAATAATAATAAATTTATTATTATTATTGTCAGTAGTAGTATTTACTCTTTCACACAAATTAGAAAAGTCAAACAATGAAACGACAACAATGACTTGGAAACGAACGACACTGTAACTGACTTCCATGTAAAATGTTAATAACATTAATTTTCATTGTTTTTTGTTTGGATACATTAAAATAAAATATGAGATTTTTGTTTTATCTTCTGTCGTAGTTATAGACAAAGAATTGAAAAACAGCGTATCAGTTCAAGTTTTTCTTGTGCATATCTAATTCAAGTACCCATCCCATCATTTTGTTTTTTGTTCCTTTTAGATAAATCTTACATATTTTTGCTTTTTATCTTATATTATTTCTTTTTAAATTCAATCCACTTCACATTAATATATATATATATATTATTTTTATCCAGCGTCATAAACAAAACCCAAACCAAACCCAAACCCCTGCAAGTGATTAATGGAACCTAACAGTTTTTTTTTGCACCCAACACAAGAGGCAGAGGCAGAGCTGGGCGTGAGGCGGTGGTAGTAGGTTAGTTAGCTACCTAAACAATTTTCTTTTTACACGTTTATTAAATAAAACATATTTTATTCACTCCAATTTCAAAATATTATTTTTCATCTAATTATTATATATCATCATTCAATTCATAATAAAAAATTTAACAAACTCATTTAAATAATAAATATTCACATATAATATTGCTTATAATAAATGAATATTCAACAAAAATAAATACTGAATTTTTAAAAAATTTCCCAAATACTGAACAATAAAGTACTGTTTGGTAATTAACATTAATGAAATTACTAAATATATATGTTAAAATGTATAAAATAAATAAAAAAAATAAAATCAAAACTAAAAGGAAAATATAAATCCAAAAACCATAAAAACCATCAATTTTCATTAGAAATTCAGTTTATTTATAAATAATCTTTTTTTATCAAAAAAATAACTACCGAATAACGAATTTAAAGCTAAAATTCGATCGCTATTACTGAATTATTTCGGTAAAAAATTTAGTTATTCGGTAAAAACGCTCATCACTAGTGGTTACCTCATCGAACAATAAATGACTAAAAAAATTGATGATTTGTTTTTTTCTTAAAAAAAATAGATGATGAATTGTTGAGTAATTACTCACTAATACACTAGATCAATTTTCAATACTCTAAACCATGATTATTCAGCTCTTTAAATGTAATGTGATCTAATGTTGTATTATATATCCATTTATTCATGTTTTTTAAACTAGTATTAAATAAAAAAATGTGATCAGCTTTTAATATACATCCATTTTATATAAATATGTGACCTATTACTCACTAAAATTCTAGAACAAATTTAATTACTCTAAATTATGATTGTTCTCATAAGACTAAAATATATCATCACTTCTGAATTATGGATATATTTACGTCATTAAATGAAAATTGAAAGAATATTGTGATGATATATAATTGTATATTAGTTAACTTTTATGTATATGAAAATGTTCATATATGAGTTACAATTATGTCAATACATGAACAATTTCTATGGACTTCAGATCAATTAATCTAAATTATAATAATTTAATAACTTAAAAATATTTAGTGATGAAGAAAACAAAAAGAGATAAGATGAGATGATTTTGAAATTTAACTGTTAAAAATAGATAAAAAAAATCCTAATAAAATTATAAAATTAAGTAGTGATCAACTTTTCAAAAATAAAATATTACTCAATAGGATATTCACAAATTTAAAATAGTAAATTTGTCACAAATAGCTAATTAAAATAATTGTAATCTTACTGTAGTTTTTACAATTAAAAAACGAAAAAAATTATTAAATTCTCCACTAACACAAAAACCAATCACTATTTAATTTCAATATATTATTTAATTTAATGTATATGTCAAATAAATTTTAAAATTTTTACACATTCCATTATTCTTTAAACTTATTATTTTAAAAAGTTTTTTTATACAAATAAAACACACACATAAAGATTGCAAATAAATGGAGCGTTATTATTCCTATTTTTTTTTTCTTTTTTGCGTTTTATTAAACCAAAAATTACTTGTCAATAAAAAAAATGCACAACACCGACAAGTTAACGTCATTGGGTGAGATTAGGATGCTCAGACGTGGACTTTGAGAAGAAAAACTTGACTTTAAAGCTGTTTTGTGTTGCTTTGGATATGCAGTAGTCCGTACTTTTCTATAAAAGAAGCATTTTTTGATAACATGGAGTCCTTATAACTTTTATTTACAAATTACTCCCTCTCCTTTTTACACACCACTAATAATTTTTATTTAATAGAATTATAAACATAATAAAAATTAAATTAATTAAATTTTAATAATTTTCAGATAATTATGAGTTTTATTATTTTTTTAATATCATGAATTTGATTTTATAATTTTAATATGACTTAAAAACTGTTTTCATAAATATCTTTAAACTTATAAATATCGATTAGTTATTAATTTAAATTTCTCAATATTTATCAATTTCTAGTTAATTTGCATTTAAATTATTAATTTTATTGTATTAGTAATAAATTAATTTTATTATATCCTTTGATAGTCACTTAATATTTTTAACATGATAAGTATTACAATTTTATCAATTGATAGTAAAATCAATCAACAACTATCAATCACAAAGTAATAATAATTAACAAGTAAAATTATTATCTGTTAATTGATTTATAAAATTAACAAATAAATAAGGTTAAAAATACTATATTTCTTTTTTACATTTGTTGAGGAAATTATAGGTGTCGCCACGTGTTGGTCAATAAGATGATTGAGATGTAGTGGTAGGTAAGGAGGTAGACTATGTGGTTACTTTTTATTGAACCTTTTAACCATAAAACTTTTAACGGACTGTAAAAAAATAATTTACCGCATTTCTATAATTTTGATACTATTTTAGAAAATATAAAAATAAACAGTTTAATACAACACAATATTACACGTGGTTGGTGGATGGTCCAATAGTAAATCATATGTGCACTTAATAATTTTAAATTCAAAATTAAAAGGATTTAGGAATAATTAAAGAGAGCAACTTTACTTTTTGCAATTAACATAAAAATTCAAAAGGACTCAATTTTAATAAATTAAAAGTTAGATGGTGGTTGGAGTAATAAATTAATAAAAATTATACATATTTTAAAAACATTAAATTAAACTTTCAATAATTTATAGTATCATTTTAATTTATTCTGATTACTGTTTAGATTTCAAATTAAGTAATTTAGATTTAATATTATAGAAAAAAATTAAATTACTTTAATTATATAAACAACTTAAAATTTATAATTAAAAAATACTTGAATGTACTTTTATGTTATATAATATTTTTTATTGAATAGTCAAAGTTAAAATATTAAAGTAGTATTAGGATAAATGGTTACTCTTTAATTATTTAGATATATTTAGATTAAATTGACAAATTAATATAGTTTAACTATTTTTATTAATTTTGTAAAAAAATAATTATGTAAATTTAAATAAAACGGATGGAGAATTTCATTTATTTTTGAAAAATATATAAATTAAAGATATAAATTTGCCATGTCTTACTCTACTATGTAAAATTTGGCCTATTATTTTACTTTTCTATCTTTGAGATAGGTAAATTAGGCGGACTCCCTTTCCGAGAACCGTATACAAGAATTTCATCTCGTACGGCTCAAACAGAACCACCCAAAAACGAGTTGATGTATAATAGAATTTTTTAATCCTATGATTTAACAGTTTTCTATCAAGATGACGATATGAAAAACGAAAAACCCGAAAACTCTTCTTTGTGGTTATAATGCTAAAATATCAAGTCGTTATGGCAATTTATGATCAATACTCACAATTCAATCTTTTATATCGTAGGCTCCAAATTCATACTCTAAAGATAAATTACTACATTAAATTGGACCATATTTTATAAGCAAAAATAATTCAGCTAAATATCTTAAACAACTAGTTTTAACGATATTACCCGTAATCAAATTAAATCAATTGGTCAACTAGACATAAACATTCATAAATAGCCCATAGTTTAGTTTAGTACAATTGGTTCGTGCCAAATCAAACGTAACAAATTCTTGTTGTATTTGCAAATGTCGAGGTCCATAACTTCTTAGCGTTGAGAAGGCAAAAGTCCTCATGTAAAGTTGAAAAGTTGTGTTCTTTAATTTGGGTCAATGCTCTTTAGCTTTGGCAATCTCAAAAAGCCATTTTTCTTACTTAGAAACAATGGGTGCATTTAGTTTTCTTCCCATCCCATGTGCTTTCTTCGTTTTAAAACTCAATTTTATAATAATAATAACATAAATATATTTCAACAATGACTGAGTCGGTTACCGTTGGCCGCATAATTAACCGTCCTACAGCTACAAATTAGAATTTACAATTGGCCGCGTACGGTTGTCTTTTTTTTTTTATCTTATCTAATTAACCTTTTTTTTCCCTTTTTCTGTTGAGAAACATAGTCTCGTCATTCCTCACGTCACTTTGCGGGTTCAAAGTCTAACTTAATAACCTGCCAAAACGACAAAGCGTTTTTACTAATACCTGTTACTTGGATTGGTACAGCTCAGTTCTATAGTATGAATTTATTACCTTATACATTTCTAGAAATTTCTTGTAACATAAAACAAAAAAAAAAAACTTTTATAAGGTGAGATTTGTTTTTTTACCCGGAGACTCGACGTGGAGGTTCGGAGCCGAATCTAAAAAAAAATATGTTAAAATAGGGCGGAGGGCGGAGAGGTGCGGTTGTGCCAGCGTAGATATCATATATGTCTATCACTTTACTATGGGACCCGCCATGAGCGGTTGTCGCGTGCCGCATAGAGCCACTGTAAACGTGGCAAGTGCCGTCTATCTTAGTTTATTTATTTTTTGAGTATTTTGGCAATGAATTAATTTTAATCATTCTCAAGTGCATTAATTTACTATAATTTTATTTTATTTACTGTTTACTTTTTACTAGCCATGGAATAGGGTGAAATTTAGAGATGGTAATTTTTTTTTCTTCCAATCTATTCGTATCCAATTTTAATGGATTGGATAAAGCTCATCCCATTCTAAACATAAGGTTAATCTTATTTTCAACATAAAATCCAATCTGCTTCTGGCTCATTTTTCAATTAATTAAGTTTTTTTTAATATATCTTTGCATATCAATTTTTTAAAATAATTATTAGAGTTTTGATAATAAATTTAATTTATTATTAAAAAAATTAAAATTTCAGGAGTGACCATAATACTTTATTTAAAATCCACTTTAATTTGTAAACAGAATTTTTAAATAATATTGTAATTCAAAAGTGAAAACTCAGAATTTTTAGGTAATAATATTATAATTTTAAAGTGAAAATCATATTAGTGCCTCTTGAAATCTAAAAATTAATCTTTATCGACTTTTAAAGGATATAAATGTCCAATTATTTTAAAAAAGTTCAATAAATTATTAAAGCTCATATATATAATATTAATTTTGTTAAAATAATCATTGATTAATTTATTTTTTTACATTTCCTTAAAACAAATATAATAATGTTTTACTTAATTATTTAAAAATAATATTTAGTAAGACTAATTTGATATTTTATTTATTTGTTTGTATACTACAATATATAAAAATAAAGATAATATATATGTCTATAAATTAACAAAATTATATATGTATTCTCAAAAAAATCGTTTATTTTCCAATTAATATAAAATCATAAAATGATAATTTATTCATACCTAGTTTTTTTTTTTTGGAAAATTAATTATAACTTTTTTTAAAATAATTTGTAGTTTAAATAAGGTGGCGTGTGTTAGACAAATGATTGTAGTTATAGTTTTTTTTTTTTTTTTTTGCAGAAATGGGTCTGCGGTTAAAAAATTGGTGGCCCTGAGCATCTGGTCCCACCACCCTCTTTTATGTCTAGCCTTTTCCCTCTATAAAACCAAGCTCACCCTTCTATAGAGATCACTGCGCTTCTACCCCCAACCAAACTGAGCACGCTAGCTTCTCACAACGGTCGGTGCTCTTCCGCCACTCCCTCTCCGCCTCCTGTCACGGTTAATCTTTCCCCTTCCTCCTCTCACCACCTGGCCATTTCTTGTTCGTCGTTCGTATTCTGCTCTGCTTTCATCCTGGATCTCTCGTAAATTCCGTCTGAGACGATACACGACAGTAAAATTCTCTTCTTGAGGAGAGTTCCGTAATTTCGGAATATATATTAGTTCTATCCAAATCTGATTGAAAAATCCTGTGTTTTTGCTTCCAAATTCATCTGATTTTTACATATTTTCACATTTTGTGTTGAAAATCGCTAGATTTGGTTGCCAAAACATTTAAAAATCTTGATCTAAAAGATATATACGGATTGTTTGGATCTGATCTTAGAACCGAGTTCTAATAAACATAAATCGCTTAATAGTTTATAGTTATCCGAATCCCGTATCCATCTTTATCCTTGAATATCGATATAAACAAGCAGAACGGTTCTGATTTGGTTTCTGGTTTTTAATAATGTCGGCGGCGGCTTCCAGTTCTTCTTCTCTCCTCCAGCCTCGAACTAGCTCATATGCTCTTTCTAATATCAATAAGTCTTCCATTTCCCCTAAGTTAAATGTTATTGCTCCTTTATCTCGCCGTAATACTAGAGCTGCGCGATGCTCTGCTACCAAGAAATCGGCTCTTGTGGAGAAAAAGTTTTTTGGAACCAAACTACGGCCTTCTGGATCGGAAAAGCTTCATTTTTGGCAATCGGATGGGCCTGGACGGTCCCCGAAACTCCGGGTGGTGGTTCGTTCTTCACTATCTGGTGTGCCTGAGAAGCCTCTTGGTCTTTATGACCCGTCATTTGATAAGGATTCTTGTGGTGTTGGGTTTGTGGCTGAGTTGTCCGGCGAAAGTAGCCGTAAAACGGTGAGTATTTTGCATAGACTTGAAGAGAAAGAACAGAAAAAAAGAACCGTATGTTTTGTGTGAAATAGATATTGACCGGATGGTTGGATTTGTGTTTTTGCGTGGATGTTGATGTTTTATTTGTTGTAGGTAACTGATGCGATGGAGATGTTGGTACGCATGACCCATAGGGGTGCTTGCGGGTGTGAAACGAATACTGGTGATGGAGCTGGTATTCTTGTGGCTCTCCCACACGACTTCTACAAGGAGGTATCTTTTATTTATTTATTTTTTTTCCATTTTTAGCCACGTTATTTATTTTCTTCTTTGCAATTTTTTTGATAATGGTAAAGATGCTTTTTCAAATATTATTCCTGTGAAAAAATGGAAAGTTGCTTCCTTTTCTGTTTATAATACAAAAAAAATCTGTCTTTTCAGAGTTATCACCCCACTAAAAAAAATATTCTTGTAATAGGCCGATAGTATTTGGCTGAGGATGGTTTGGATGTTGGTTGAATTTCTCTTTCAGGTTACTAAAGAGGTTGGGTTTGGACTACCACCAGCTGGAGAATATGCAGTTGGGATGTTCTTTTTGCCCACATCAGACAACCGAAGGGAAGAAAGCAAAAATGTGTTTACTAAGGTAATTTTGAATTTTCATGCTCCGCTGTTGGGTTGATGTGACACAGTATTTGAATACTTAATTTCATTTCATTTATAAATTCCAGTCTTTTGAGATTTAAGATGTATGTGTAATGATGTTTAACTATGGTGGTGATAAAAGGTTGCGGAGTCTCTTGGTCATACCGTTCTCGGCTGGCGACGTGTGCCAACAGATAACTCAGGATTGGGCAATTCTGCTTTGCAGACTGAACCGGTGATTGAGCAGGTGTTCCTCACACCTACTCCTAGGTCAAAAGCTGATCTTGAGCAACAGGTAACTTTATGACATTGTAATTGTTTCGTCGATGGTGATTTTTGTCACTTCCTATTAGGTTGATCATGCGAATATAAGACCTACTAATCAATTGTAACTTCAGCTGCTGTCGTTTTGCAATACTTGCAGTGGCACTTCATTTTTTTTTTCATGAGTCTTAGGTTCCATACCTTATTACATCTTTGGATTATTTGCAGATGTACATATTACGAAGGGTGTCAATGGTGGCAATCCGAGCTGCATTAAACCTTCAGCATGGTGCTGTTAAGGACTTCTATATATGTTCCCTTTCTTCAAGGTTTGTACTCGAGAAACATGCCCCACCTTTTTATTGATATCCCATTTGTGTCTATTTGCATTTTCTCTTTACAATATGATTCATTTTTTGGTTCATTATTTGCAGAACTGTTGTCTACAAGGGTCAACTGAAGCCTGTACAGTTGAAGGATTACTATTTTGCAGATCTTGGCAATGAAAGGTTTACGAGCTACATGGCCCTGGTAAATATTTTATCCATTCACTTTCCTTTTTCACCACTAACTCATACTTCAACAAACAGCATGGCAACCAACGGTAACTGAAGATATCCAAGGTTGAGGAATGACTTCTGAGGCATTGAAGTTTGAATGATCTCTTAAGTTCTTCCGCTCCCTTGATTACTGTTTGAATTTGGATGCTGGATTGGATGCCTTGGGTGAGTTGAGTTGGTAAGGAACCTCATTGTCAAAAGTAAAATCATGTTTGCAGAAACTTACTGCAGTGCTCTCTATGATCACTTGTTTGAGGTGGAAATTTCCAGTTGGTTGTTGAAAAGGAAATTTGTCTGGTCAAGTTTGCTTGGGTTTGCATTATCACTTTTGGCTCATCAGTCTCAAGTCTATTTGAAGTGCCTCGAAGACAGTTCACGTGTGTTGTTTTTATTTGAGTTGCAACATGGTGAATCATGTTGTAGGATTTGAAAATGACCATCTTCTTTCTTTTTGGGCACAGGTACACTCACGATTTTCTACAAATACATTTCCAAGCTGGGATCGTGCTCAACCAATGCGTGTCTTAGGCCATAATGGTGAAATCAATACTCTCAGAGGCAATGTGAACTGGTATGTCGCAATGAAACTAGGAGATGGTTATACCCTCGTTGTCAATATTTGCATCACTATTTTCCAGGCCCTAGCAGTTTCTCTTGTATTTTGGAATTCTGATGAACTTAAATTTATGTGTGCAAAAACTAATGAATCCTGACCTTTTCTTCTCAGGATGAGGGCACGTGAGGGTCTACTAAAGTGCAAGGAGCTGGGTCTATCCAAGAATGAGATGAAGAAGCTTCTACCTATTGTGGATGCTAGTTCTTCGGACTCAGGTGAATTCTTAAATACAGAATAACAGGACTTGAATCAGTATAACTGATTATTTCCACACACTTATTTTGTTATTTAACTTTTCATTTCATGTTTGGTCGCTGTTTGAAATATTTTTCGTCTTCCAGGGGCTTTTGATGGTGTCCTTGAACTTCTTGTTAGAGCTGGGAGAAGTCTCCCTGAAGCTATCATGATGATGATTCCTGAGGCTTGGCAAAATGACAAGAATATGGATCCTGATCGGAAGGCTTTGTATGAATACTTCTCAGCTCTTATGGAGCCATGGGATGGGCCAGCTCTTATTTCATGTAATTGTCTATAAGTTCATAGAAAGCTCTTTTTGTTCAATACTTAGTATCTTTGTGCTCATAAGAATGTAAACATTTTGCAGTTACTGATGGCCGGTACCTTGGAGCTACACTGGATCGCAATGGATTGCGTCCAGGTAGATTTTATGTCACCCGAAGCGGAAGAGTTATCATGGCTAGTGAAGTTGGTGTTGTTGACATTCCACCTGAAGATGTCCTTCGTAAAGGAAGGCTTAACCCTGGAATGATGCTTCTGGTGGACTTTGAGAATCATATTGTTGTAGATGATGATGCGTTGAAGAAGCAATACTCCCTGGCTAGGCCCTATGGTGATTGGCTGAAGAGGCAAAAGATTGAACTCGAAGAAATTGTTGCCTCAGTTCCAGAAACTGATAAAACTATTCCTTCTATTGCTGGAGTTGTTCCAGTAAGTTACTTTCATATTTCCCTAACATTACTTCTTCCCCCATTTAATTATTTATTTTTGTGTTTCTCATCGTCATGAACCTGTTTAACTTCAGGTCTCCCCACTTAATTATTTATTTTCGTATTTCTCATCGTCATGAACCTCGTTAACTTCAGGTCTCTAACAATGATGATAGCATGGAGAATATGGGCATTCACGGTTTAATAGCACCACTGAAAGCTTTTGGGTAAGTGAAGTGCTTTCTGTAATATTTTTTTGACTCTGTTACTTTTAGAATTATCATGTAATTTTTTATTTTGGAATTGTTCAGTTATACCGTTGAAGCGCTGGAGATGTTGTTGCTTCCCATGGCTAAAGATGGAACTGAGGCTCTTGGTTCAATGGGAAATGATGCTCCTTTGGCTGTCATGTCCAATAGAGAAAAATTGACTTTTGAGTATTTCAAGCAAATGTTTGCTCAAGTAACAAATCCTCCAATTGATCCTATTAGAGAGAAGATAGTCACTTCAATGGAGTGCATGATTGGACCAGAAGGTGATCTTACAGAAACAACTGATGAGCAATGCCACCGTCTATCACTGAAAGGTCCTTTGTTGTCCATTGAGGAAATGGAAGCAGTTAAAAAGATGAATTATAGAGGTTGGCGCAGCAAAGTTCTTGACATAACCTATTTGAAGGAACGTGGTAGGAAGGGACTAGAGGAGACCTTAGATAGGATTTGTTCTGAAGCACGAGATGCAATTAAAGAAGGATATACTTTGTTGGTTCTTTCAGACAGAGGTATGGAATTAAATTGGTCTGACAATTTACTTGGCTTTCAATCCTTAATTATGCGATGAGATTAAACAATCTTATCTTCTTGCCGGTCATATTTCTTGTGCAGCTTTCTCATCAAAGCGTGTTGCTGTGAGCTCTCTGTTGGCTGTTGGTGCTGTCCATCACCATCTGGTTAAAAAGCTTGAGCGCACACGCGTTGGTTTAATTGTTGAAAGTGCTGAACCACGAGAAGTTCACCATTTCTGTACGTTGGTTGGATTTGGTGCTGATGCCATATGTCCGTACTTAGCCATAGAGGTCATTTGGAGACTACAGGTTGATGGAAAGGTCCCTCCCAAGTCAACTGGTGAGTTCCATTCAAAGGAAGAGCTGGTCAAAAAGTATTTTAAAGCAAGTAACTATGGAATGATGAAAGTTCTTGCCAAAATGGGCATTTCTACTTTGGCCTCATACAAGGGTGCTCAGATATTTGAAGCTTTGGGCCTTTCATCCGAAGTGATTGAGAAGTGCTTTGCAGGAACTCCCAGTAGAGTAGAGGGAGCAACCTTTGAGATGCTTGCTCGTGATTCCCTTCATTTGCATGAGTTGGCATTTCCAACTAGGGTTTATCCTCCTGGAAGTGCTGAATCTGCAGCCCTTCCTAATCCTGGAGATTACCATTGGAGGAAGGGTGGTGAAATCCACTTGAATGATCCTCTTGCTATTGCAAAGCTTCAAGAAGCTGCCAGAGGTAACAGTGTCGCTGCCTATAAGGAATATTCTAAGCGTATTCAGGAGTTGAACAAGGCCTGCAATTTAAGGGGACTTTTGAAGTTCAAAGAGGCAGAAGTAAAAGTTCCATTAGATGAAGTGGAACCAGCTAGTGAGATTGTTAAGCGGTTTTGTACTGGGGCTATGAGTTATGGATCAATTTCATTGGAGGCACACACCACACTTGCTATGGCTATGAACAAAATCGGTGGCAAATCAAATACAGGTGTGTTTTAATGCAACTTATGATCTTTCATGCAGTTAAGATTTGTTTATCAAATCTAATTGCATTTTCAATTTGGAGCTCATATTTCTGAGAAAAAATTATATACAGTCTCAGTTTCTGTGCATTTTACTTTAATTTTCATTTCAAAGAGTTTTTGAATGTTATCTAGGTTTTCCATTATCTCTCTCTTATTATATTTGGAAAATATCATAACTGTATGACTTTAATGTACTTCTTTTGTCACCAAAGGTGAGGGAGGTGAGCAGCCTTCTCGCATGGAACCTCTTTCAAATGGTTCAATGAATCCAAAGAGAAGTGCAATCAAGCAGGTTGCAAGTGGGAGATTTGGAGTTTCAAGTTATTATCTCACAAATGCTGATGAACTACAGATCAAGATGGCTCAGGTATCTTTCAAATGATATGCATGCATTAGTTTTTTTCTGCTATTGAGATTGTCCCATTTAGCCCCTGTGTTCCTGTTGGAATAGAGGTTCCTATTGTTTATGGGTTTATGTTCATGGCAGATGATGCTGTGTTGCAAAGCACCCATGGGGTGCATTTGCTTCTTTAACTGATTACTACTTTGGCATTGGGTGAGGTTAAATATAAACTGAATTAATTTTTTAGTCAATAATCAATTTTCTTTACTAAGTATAATCTGCATTGTTTTACAGGGTGCGAAGCCTGGGGAAGGAGGTGAGCTTCCTGGCCATAAGGTCATAGGTGATATTGCTGTTACCAGAAATTCTACAGCTGGTGTGGGACTTATCAGCCCGCCTCCTCATCATGACATCTATTCAATTGAAGACCTGGCTCAATTGATTCATGACCTTAAGGTATGAAGATATTCTTATTAAGCATCTGTATTGCTAATTATTCAAGTAATAACTTATTTGTTGGTTACTCTATGCATTTTACTAGTTGAGATAGAGTTTATTTTTGTCAATTGACTCTCTCTATTCATGCCTATCACTTTTCCCAGAATGCCAACCCAGAAGCTCGGATTAGTGTTAAACTGGTATCTGAAGCTGGTGTGGGTGTAATTGCTAGTGGGGTGGTGAAGGGCCATGCTGACCATGTGTTAATATCGGGTCATGATGGAGGTACTGGGGCTTCTAGATGGACTGGTATTAAGAATGCCGGACTTCCTTGGGAGCTAGGTTTAGCTGAAACCCACCAAACGCTTGTTGCAAATGACCTTCGTGGCCGTGCAGTTCTTCAAACAGATGGCCAACTCAAAACTGGAAGAGATGTGGCAGTTGCTGCACTTCTTGGTGCAGAAGAATTTGGCTTCAGCACTGCACCCCTCATAACTCTTGGCTGCATTATGATGCGAAAGTGCCACAAGAACACTTGCCCTGTTGGCATTGCCACGCAAGATCCAGTTTTGAGAGAGAAGTTTGCTGGAGAGCCTGAACATGTTATTAATTTCTTCTTTATGCTAGCAGATGAGCTACGAGAGATTATGTCCCAGCTTGGTTTCCGTACAATCAATGAGATGGTTGGTCGATCAGACATGCTTGAAGTTGATGAAGAAGTAACTAAGAACAATGAGAAGCTGGAAAATATTGATCTCTCACTGTTACTTCGACCTGCTGCTGATATTAGGCCGGAAGCTGCCCAGTTTTGTGTTCAAAAGCAGGATCATGGTTTGGACATGGCTTTGGATCAAAAATTGATTCCACTGTCCAATGCTGCTTTGGAAAAAGGTCTCCCTGTGTATATCGAGACACCAATCTGCAATGTGAATCGTGCTGTTGGAACCATGCTTAGCCATGAAGTTACAAAGCGTTACCACTTGGCAGGGCTTCCTGCAGACACTATACATGTCAAGCTTAATGGAAGTGCAGGACAAAGTTTGGGGGCTTTTCTTTGCCCTGGAATCACCCTTGAGCTTGAGGGTGATGGCAACGACTATGTTGGCAAAGGATTATCTGGTGGCAAAATTGTAGTGTATCCTCCAAAAGGTAGCCTATTTGATCCCAAAGAAAACATTGTAATTGGCAACGTAGCTTTGTATGGGGCAACAAATGGTGAGGCGTATTTTAATGGGATGGCAGCAGAAAGATTCTGTGTCCGAAATTCAGGGGCCAAAGCAGTTGTTGAAGGAGTAGGTGATCATGGATGCGAGTACATGACAGGAGGGACTGTTGTAGTGCTTGGAAAAACTGGCAGGAATTTTGCAGCTGGTATGAGTGGTGGAGTTGCTTATGTTCTTGATGTGGATGAGAAATTTCATTCTCGGTGCAATGTTGAGCTGGTAGACCTTGATAAAGTTGAGGAGGAAGAGGATATTTTGACTCTTAGAATGATGATACAACAACATCAGCGCCACACAAACAGCCAGCTAGCTAGAGAAGTGCTTGCAGATTTTGACAGTCTCATCCCAAAATTTATTAAAGTCTTCCCTAGGGATTACAAACGTGTTCTCGCAAACATGAAAAAAGAAGCTACCTTGAAAGACATTGAAGAGCCTGCTGAAGATGAGGAGAAGGATGAAGCAGAGCTCAAGGAGAAAGATGCTTTTGAGGAGCTTAAGAAGATGGCAGCTGCATCTTTGAATGAGATATCTAGTCAGGTGATTCCCTTTTTAATATTAATTTCCTACTTTCTAGAGCAGGTTAGTGTCTGTTTTTTTGGTTTGCTGGAAACAGCAGTAGTCTTGGGGACCTATCCATGCAGTTCTAATGTGGGGATAAGTATGTGTGAGATACAATGATTTAACATAATTGTTTTTCATTCACAGAAAGTTGTTGATGCTGAAACATTGAAGAGGCCTTCTCGAGTTAATGATGCTGTTAAACACCGGGGGTTTATTGCTTATGAGCGTGAAGGTGTTCAATACAGGGATCCTAGCATTCGGATGAATGACTGGAATGAGGTTATGCAGGAATCAAAACCTGGCCCTCTTTTGAAGACTCAGTCTGCTCGTTGTATGGACTGTGGAACTCCATTCTGTCATCAGGCAAGTTCTTCTTAATTTTAAATTCAATGTTCTTCTTATAATGTGCATTGATACTGAAGTAATATTTTGATTCTACTCCCGTGTTGACAAAATACCCTCCATTAACTAATGCAGGAGAACTCTGGATGCCCACTTGGAAACAAGATACCTGAATTTAACGAGTTGGTATACCAAAATAGGTGGCGTGAAGCATTAGACCGGCTTCTTGAGACGAACAACTTCCCAGAGTTCACTGGCAGAGTGTGCCCTGCACCTTGTGAAGGTTCTTGTGTTCTTGGTATCATTGAGAATCCCGTGTCTATCAAAAACATTGAATGTGCCATCATTGACAAAGCCTTTGAGGAAGGGTGGATGGTGCCACGACCACCAGTCAAGAGAACTGGGTATGTTTATTTTTTCTAAGCACTATATCCTAAGGTTTTCCACTTTAACACACCAATGCTCAAATCTATTGCATTATCTTCTCTTTTAATTGCGACATACTGTTTCAAGAATTATGTTATGCTAATGTTTTACAGTGACTTATCCTTGGAATGTCTCCATCTCTTAAATGGATAATGTTTCATTTTCAGACTTTTGTGCTTGTTTCAATGCCTTCTAATATTGTATGATTTTGCTTGCAGAAAAAGGGTTGCTATTGTTGGAAGTGGACCATCTGGTTTGGCTGCTGCTGATCAACTAAACCGGATCGGTCACTTGGTGACCGTGTACGAGCGTGCTGATCGAATTGGAGGGCTTATGATGTATGGAGTTCCCAACATGAAGACTGACAAAGTGGATGTTGTCCAACGCCGTGTTAACCTCATGGCTGAGGAAGGCGTTAATTTTGTGGTCAATGCTAATATTGGAATTGATCCTCAATACTCTCTCGATCGACTTCGAGAGGAGAATGATGCCATTATTTTGGCAGTAGGTGCCACAAAGCCAAGGTTAGCAAGAGCAAATAGTTTCCTCTAGAAGTTCATCATTTTAACGTTTTATCCATTATTTTAGGACAGCATTCAGAAGACCGAGCAATAGTAGATTTGGCAGAATAAGCATACCATAGTCTCATTGTAATTTTTTATATTCTGCAGGGACCTTCCTGTACCTGGAAGGGAGTTATCTGGGGTACATTTTGCTATGGAGTTCCTCCATGCAAACACAAAGAGTTTGCTTGACAGTAACTTACAGGATGGTAACTACATTTCTGCTAAGGGCAAGAAAGTAGTCGTTATTGGTGGTGGTGACACTGGTACTGATTGCATAGGGACATCTGTTCGCCATGGTTGTAGTAGTATTGTAAATCTGGAGCTTATGTCTCAACCACCACAAACTAGGGCTCCTGGGAACCCCTGGCCACAGGTTTGGCTTTTCTTTCATCTGTATCATGCAGTTATACAACTTTGTTGATTTTACAGTTGTGCAACTGGTTTAGATCCTGTCTTATGTCTATGTTCTTCAACCCTTGTTGCTTTGCAGTGGCCCCGTATATTCCGTGTAGATTACGGGCACCAGGAAGCTGCTACAAAGTTTGGCAACGACCCTAGGACCTATGAGGTGCTGACTAAACGTTTTATTGGAGATGAAAATGGAAACGTTAAAGGACTCGAGATTGTGCGTGTCAAGTGGGAGAAAGATGCAAGTGGAAGATTCCAGTTTAAGGAAGTAGAGGGCAGTGAGGAAATAATTGAAGCAGACCTCGTCCTACTAGCTATGGGCTTCCTTGGTCCTGAATCGGTTAGTCATCTATTTTCTGCTTCTCAGATATCTTTTTGGTATGACATGCTTTCAAATAAATGCCTGGATATCACAATTCTAAAATGTTATAGAAAAATCATAATATATGAGATTACTGAGTCTGGCATATAAAGTATTTATAGAGTTTGTTGATATCAGGTGATTATCGCCCTTGCAAAGTTCTTGCTGCTGAAATTTTTCTGTGGATACAAGTTGATTTGGACGCAGGCTTACTAATTCCTTTCTTAACGTTGAATTTCAGAATGTGGCAGATAAATTGGGGTTGGAGACAGACAATCGATCAAACTTCAAGGCTGAATATGGACGCTTCTCTACAAACGTAGAAGGGGTATTTGCAGCTGGGGATTGCAGGCGTGGCCAGTCATTGGTCGTCTGGGCTATATCAGAAGGCCGTCAAGCTGCCTCCCAGGTTGACAAATATCTGATGAAAGAAGAGGAGGATCTCTCCATAAGCACCGAGGAGGAGGATGACCTTGTTAAGAGACACCAAGGTCTTCCCAATAGGCAAAAGGACAGCAAACACACAGTTATGACATAGGTGACCTTTTCTCCTCTCTCTTACATTGCAAGGGCTTGAACTAAAATGAGCAGAACTCCATTCTCCCGCCGCATATACATGAAAAACAGAAACTCGAACTGGTTTATGGATGATGCAAGCAATCTTTCTGTGCATATTTGGCTGAAGGATAAATGAATTTGCAGTCTGCGGATCTGGAACTTAGTGATTGTTTGTTTTACTGGCAAGGGGCTTTAGTAGCACAGGAAATAGAATATTATTGTATTCTTTTTCTTTTATGATATTTCTATTGTCAATAGGTTCGCCCAATTGCTTTTGATATTTTTTTTTTTAATTATTATTTTGTTTTTTCCTTTAATCCAATCCAGAAATAATGTACAGTTTTATCTATAGTATGGTGAAATTAATTTTGTTTCTCAATGCTTTCCTGTTTTTTTCTTCTATTCTGCCTATGCAATTCTACATGTATGTAAAGAAATTAATGTGCTGTGTTCATTTGCCAAACGCAGAATACAAAATAGTTCAAATCTCAGAATCATACTCCAAAAGGGTCTTCATTCTTCATATCTTTATAGGTACATCACAGAAGCAAAAAGGGGCCAATATTAACAATTCATACAGCAAAAGAAAGGATTAGATTTGTTTTTTTTTTTTTTTTATGACAAACACAAACTTTTATTAGCAATTCTCCACTGGCCACAAAGCTTGTTGGTAGCAGAATCAGATACACCCGCCCAGCTGAAATATGGTAACGGCGTACAAATTAGCAAAAATCATCAACATTCTTGGAATGTAGGGAAGCAAAAAAAAATAAAAAAGATTACCATAATAGCCTCTATTTCTCTCTCGGAGACTGGTGTGCGCTTAGGCTGAAGTGAGGCTGTGCCTCCTATGGCAGTGTTAGAAGGCGGTGCTGGAACATCTGTTGACTTGGACATTGAAATCTTATGTACATTTTCGTAGCTCGAAGCTGCTTCAGTTTTAGAAATGGAAAGTGGAAACCAAAAATGAGAAAACTACAACTTCTTTTGAACAAAATGGGGATAACATGGAATGAAAAGGGTAGATTTTGCTATATTACAGTTATTAAATCGTATTTTCCATAAATGAATTCAACCCCATAAAGGCACAATCTTCAAAAGAAACATCCAAACTCCCTAGAGTTACACAATAAGCTTCAAATACCAGAAATTGGAAAAGGGTCTTTCCTAAAAATTTTGACAGTTCCCAATTGAATTATTTGCAGCAAACCCTTGTCTAATATTCCTTCTCTACCCTAATATAGCTTTTAACCATTTTAAAGCTAAAATCTACATAAAACCCATATAATTTATTCAAAATTCTTCTCATCAAACCAAAATTCCAGACTTACAAAAGCATCAATAAAAGAAAACCAAAGGGGAAAAAAACAGTAGAAGAAAGTGATCAGTAACAAATGATCAGAAATCTAGAAAAAGAAGAAATGGGTACCTGTGGATGAGGATTTTCCATGTCGCTCTGGGAATTTAATGCGTGGAATTCTCTTTATAAGCTGTCCTCCTCCTCCCATTTTCTCTCCCTTCCAAAATTTTTTCCTTTCTCTGTATCTGCTCTCCTTTTCCTGTGACTTAGATAGAGACTGACATGCTTAAAATGTTATTGACTCGTGCGAATTTCGTTGGCCTTATAATGGGCCAATGTTTTGGATATTAAGCCCAATTAGTTTGCCTAATTGGATCATCTTCGGTGTAAAAGGATGAGAAATGGTATCATTTGTCACTTATACAAAATGAAATAAGTTTTGAGTGATTTCGTTTAAAAAATAATTAATTAACAAATTTGAATTAATTAAAATCAATTTAGATTTTTTTTTAAAAAAATGTTAAATTTATGTACACTTCCTTCATTATGTTTTCAAAATTTATTTTTGAATTTTTTATTTTAAAAATCTTTTCTTCTTCTTTTAATCGGACTTTTTATTCTTCGTCTCCTTCTTCCGATCAGACTCCTTCTATTCTTCATCTTCTTCTTTCGATTGGAAATTAGACGTCATCATCTTCTTCTTTTTTTTAAACAGACCAACAAGTGATATTTATGATTTTAATGGATTATCGATCATAAATTATGTGTTATATTCACTGGTGTAAAAAATTGAGAATAAATATATATAGTAATATATATATTAAAATTTGTTGAAATAAATATAAATTATATGTACCATTATATATGAGTTATATTTACCATTATATTTACTATTTGTATTTATTGCAGTATATATATATATTTATTTATTTATTTATTTTTTTTTATATTTATGAATTGTATAATTGAATATTGTATATATTTTTTTATTAATAGAAATTTTCCCTTTTTAAGAATGAATGTGGTTGAGAAATTGTGAATTTTTATTTTTTTTATTTAAATTTTTATTATTAACGCATAATTGAATTATTTAAAAAATATATAATAATTTATTCATTTTAGAATCGTAGAAATATGTGGTATTATGCTATCCAATACGGTTGCTTTTCTGTCTGGTTTTCTACAGAGATCTAAAAGGCGTGTTAGGTTTTTCATTTGATTTCTCAGAGCTAAATTAAACAAACAATGGCGAGAAGCAATCTCGGTCGTCTGATTTCTTCATCTTTGTTAAACCCTTCCAACTCCAAACTCGAGCCTGTGACTCGTTCTGGTTGCAACTTGTTGAGTCGATTCATTAGCTCGTCAGTTCAACCAGAACAGACTGGAGAAAGCACCAAAAAAATAATAGAAGAAGACGGAATCAAACAGAATCCTGAAATCGAGAATGGAGAGAATCTTAAAGAAGAAGAAGAAGAATCTGATGATGATGATGATGATGATGATGATGGAATTCATGTGAATAAAAAGACCGGCGAGGTCGGCGGGCCAAGAGGACCGGAGCCAACTCGGTACGGCGATTGGGAACGAAAGGGTCGTTGCTCTGATTTCTGAGTTACTTGTTCTTTTTTTTTACATGTTATTATTTTGTTTTGATATATTATATTACTAATAAATTACAATCTGCTGTTGAATTTGTTATCCGCCATTTTCAACTGTATTTTGAGCTCAGCTGGCGTGGTTCCTGCCTTCTTTTGACGGTTTATTTGTCATTAAAGTATGTATTTTTGCATTATTAATAATTCAATGGAGATCATCCCCAAAGTTAAGCATACATCATATACAATCTAAAATAACATTAATTTTTTCATAAATAAATACGATTTGATTCAACTCGTCCATTATACTTATCTCAGTATCAAATCTCACTTTATGTGTAATATCAATATTACTGTGCTTTTCTTTCATGCTTTTATCAAAGCATAGCAATAACATAATGGCAAGCGCACCAGCTGTTCGACAAAAAGACCCAATCAGGTTCGAATCTCTCTGCCTTAATACTAAAAGATAGTATAATTTTTTTTTATTAAAATTCAGATATTTCTACAACTTATAATTATGATTACGTTGGATGCAGGATGTCGTTGGCTTTGTTTCATATGAAATCGACTTGATCAACTGCTACGAATATGTGGTGAGTAAACAAATAACTGTGTTAATCACTATTATGATATCAGTATTTGTTTATTATTGTTTATGACATCAGTATTAGTAATGTAATATTATAAAAAGGTTAATGTCATTATTATTTATTATGAACCTAATTTGACCTCTTATCAGCTTATACGCTAAAATGAACTATTGTGGGTTGGTTGACTTTATTTGTAATAAGATATATGTATATGATAATGATGGCTTCTTTATATTGTGGTTTGCAATTTCCAACTTCCAAAATGACCTTTCTAGTGGATCCTTGTCCTGCCCTGCACTACCATTTCTGATTTCCTTCATACAATTCATGGGATTTCACTTGTTCATCTTCCTTTTTTTCATCCTTGTTTCCTTCCTCTTATTCCAACTTGTATCAAGTCAGAATCCCTGCTCTTATGCCTTTTGTGCTCAAAAGAATGAACCCGTTATCCGATTCCCCTTCAGGATCGAAAATCGCCAATCCAAGTCTTGTGGATACCCGGGTTTTGATTTATCCTGTGATCCAAACACAAACCAGACAATACTAAACCTTCCATTCTCAGGAAAGTTCACTGTCCAAGCAATAGACTATGAAACTCAGGAATTATGGATCAATGACCCAAAAAACTGCCTTCCTGAGCGAATTCTGTCTCTCAATCTTTCTGGTTCTCCTTTTCATGCTCTTTATTATCAAAACTTCACTTTCTTTAATTGTTCATTGTCAGATTACACTAAGTACCGGCGGCTTAATCCAATATCTTGCCTTAGTGGGTCAAGGTATACTATTTATGCAACGTCGTCTTTGAATGCTATTAGTCTTCTGTCAGGAGTTTTGTCCTGTAAGTCTTTTGCAGTCAAGGAGGTTCCGGTTGATTGGCCCTTTTATGGGCAGATATTCTCATCGGACCTGAATAATGATCTCCGTCTTGGTTGGGCTCAACCAGGGTGTGGAAACTGTGAGTCCCGTGGTGGAGTTTGCAGTCTAGAGAGTAATTCTACCAAAGAAGTTGTTTGTTTTCGGCCAAAACAACACGGTAATTACTATAACTAACTTGCTTTACTTAATTATTTTGGTTGATTAAGGCGTTTATGCTGTTTGGTTTGACCATTTATTAAAATGTTTGATCAACAGTCTTATACAAAAGATTTTAGTTTGCTAATTTTAATGCTTAAATTAATTTAGCGTGTTAGCTGATGTGATTATGAGATTAATAATATGATTTATATGCTGATTAGTTTAAGTTGACAGGACATTTTAAAATAATATAATGGTGGATGATTTTTTTTTTCTTTTGAGAAGAATGTTGGAATCTTTTAATTATATGGTTTGTCTTCATTTTTTTTTTCCTGAAGCTCAAAATTTAAGGAATATATGAATATTCTAATCCCATTTACTTACAAAGATACAATCCTTGAAATCTACGAAAAATGTAGAGAAACTTTATCAATTGTGGATAGAATCCATATTAGTGGGATCAGTCCTGATATAGGAAGTGCATTCAACATTATAATGATAGCTTCTTGTTGGGTTGACTTTGACATATATTAGTCACTCACTTTATATACAAGTAAAACTACTGGATAACACTTCCATCCCCACTATATTTTGTAGATAACAAGAACAAATTTCAAATTCCTTCTTTAGTTTTAACATTATAAACTATAAGAACAGCTTTTCATGATAAATGATGGTGTTAGTGTCTTTACCAAAAAAAAAGGGGGTAAAAGTAATTTTAAAATTAAAAATTATTATTGGCATGATCCATTGGTGGACTGATCGCATGGTCCTGGGCTATTTGAGTTGTTTCCTCTTAGCATAGGTGGTTAATTACAATGATGAATATATGTATGTAAATACAAGATTTTTTTTTTTTTTTTTGAAAATTTTCTATGATTTTACTCTATGTTGCACGGGAACGGAAAGGGGACACGGCAAGGCGGGAAACAAACTTTTTTTAAGAGAGAGAAGTTTCCTTTTCCGAAACAGAGAAACTTGGGAGGGCAGAAGTTCCATGCAACATAGATTTTACTTATAGAATAAGTGATGATTTATGATATTAACTGAGATTAAGTTAATAATAAATGTACATTAATATATGTATAATTTGAACAGGAATTCCAAGGACTGCACGTTACATACTTACAATAGGTGTTGGCGTACCGGTAGTATTGTGTGTGATGGGTATTCTATGTTTTGGAGGAAGCAGAATCAGGCTGATGAGGCACAATGCTTCAATGAGGCGGAGACGCCGCGGCAACGGCAGCCACTATCTTCCAGAATTCACTCTAACAGTGAGTAGTTTACCATATCCGGCCCTTCATGAAGGTCTGGATATGTCAACTATACAATCTTATCCGAAAATAATACTAGGTGAGAGCCTAAGGTTGCCGAAGCTTGATGATGATGATAAAACTTGCTCCGTTTGCTTGTCTGAATATAATCCTAATGAGAGTATTAAGATTATTCCTCAATGCCAACATTATTTCCATTCTGATTGTATTGATGAATGGCTAAGGTTGAAAGCTTCTTGTCCGGTTTGTCGCATTTTCCCTCAGCTTTTGCCGCCTCCACCATCGCCGCCCCCTCCTCTGCCTCCTTGATGGCTTTTGGATTATTTAGATTATTGGTTGGCCCAGGACTTTAGTAGATTAGGCTTCAGCATTATATGTTGTTAATTGGAAAAAGAAAAAGGAACAGAAAAAAAATTATGGACTCTTATTTTAAAGGGCAGAAATAACTTTTTCAAATATTTATAATCTTGTCTATATATTTTTAATTTTTTACTGATTGATATTTTTGCATATTTAACAAATTAAATTAATAAATAAATTCTACATCTTTATATAATTGACACTTAAGTTTGTATCCAGTTAAAATATTCAGATATAAATTTTCTTATTTTTTATTTTTTCTCGTTGAAGTAATTTTGAAATTTTTGTTTTAAATTTCCTAAAAAAAAGAAATGTTTGATTTAAATAGTTATTTTTTTATTTTTTTATACAATAAACTACCAGAATGGTCATTTGTAAAAATAAAAATAAAAATTTAAGGGAAAATGACTTGTTTTAGATGGACGGATTAATATTCCAATTAAAATTTCCCTTTGAAAGGGATAAATTTCACAAAAAAAAATTTTAAATGATTTTAAAAATGTAAAAATTATGTAGAATAGCAAATTTGAAAGGGGAAAAAAGAAGAAAAAAAATACTCATTTATTTTGGTCCCAATTTAATAAACCGAATATCCCAGATTCAGATCTCCTGAAGAGGAAATAATGAACATGAGGATTGGTGCTCAGCCACTGAGATTTTTAGGTAAAATTAAAGGGTTTTAGGGTTTAGGGTTGGGTTTTAGAGTGCAGGGTTGAGGAATACATATCAAATTTGGGTAAAATTAAAGGCCAAAATCAACCGATTAGTCTTAGTCTATTATGTATTAGCTTAAATCAGTTGACTGACCTTTGAATGCATAATGATGGAAATTGATAGTCTAAAATTGCAGACTAACGTTTATCTTAAATCGTTATTTATTATTTTAGATAATCACTGGTAAGTCTGAGATGACTTGTAGCTCCTGGTGAGCTCGTCTTCTAGTTCTTGCATTAGTGGTTTTTGTTGACGCAAAAGGATTAGGAGGAATGGTTAAGTTTTCTTCTCCTTCCAACATTTGAACAACAAGTTTCACTGAAGGACGATCCACTGGATGCCACTTAATGCACCATAGCCCAACAATTGCAAGTTTCTTTACATCTTCGTCCTCTTTAATATGGATTCTCAGGTCTTCTAGAAGACTGTAAATCCCACTCCAGAAAGTAGGCCTGCCACTCATTATTCTCTGCCTTGATTTCAACATTCTTCCTTCCTCCAACCATTTCAAGCACTAACGTTCCAATATACATCTGACTTATGTGACACGTTTCCGAATGAATATACTCTATCCCTTTTGCTATGCAAAGTGTAATATCTTGCAGTTTCTTCCAACCGAGAAAATGAGTTTTTTTGTCTGCTGAAGAAATGTACTTTTTGCAGGGAATCTTTTGGTAAATACTCGTAAATTAAAGCTCTTCTAAACCCATCCGCGCAAAAACCAGCCAGGCGAACAACATTAACCTGGTGGATTCTACCCATTGTACTTGCTTCATTTACAAACTCTTTCCCATTCCCCGTCGAATTGTTGAGGACCTTGACAGCTACTGAAACTTCATTGGACAACGTACCTTTGTATACTGTTCCATAAGCTCCTTGACCCAGTTGATGCTTAAATTCTATTGTAATTCTCTTAATCTCAGCATAGGTGTACTTAGTGGGCTTAAGAGCTCTTTTCTGAATCTTCTTCTCCGCTTTATCTGATCTATAGGCATGATAACCAATAGACCAAGGAAACACGAGCACGAAGCCACACCTGCCAAATAATAATCTTGATTTATTAATATATTTTCTCTTTTTCTCTATTTAAAATTTATAATAACAAAGTCCTTGGCTTGGATAAATTTTACCTGTGATCTTCATTCTTGTCTTTTGATCTGTAAAGATAATTAACATTAAACAAACAAATAACAGGGTATGAGAAAGTTGAAAAAACTGCATATTTTTGTAGATTTGGGGAAAAAAAAAAGTTACCTTTCTGTTTTTTGTGGATGTTTAAGCACGTAGTTTTGTTTTTGGATTCTGAACTAGTATTGTTCAACTTGAGAGCTTCCCTTCAGCTTCACAGTTTCTGCAATTTGGGGTGGTCCAGCGCAAGACAAGGTTTCCATTTGATGGGGATACCAATTTATCAGAGATTCCTGATAAATGCCAGGTTGGCAGCCATGGTATCAAAGACCCATAAGATGCATCAATTGCTCATATTTACACATCCATGAGGAGATGCTATATGGATTTGAGCTATCATGGTCTGATATTTATTGTGAACAGTGCAAAGGAAATGACTCCTGTGTGTTTAATGATGATTATACAGAGTTAAAAGGATGCTCTGGTTTCTCCCTATTTTCTAGTAAGAAATCTCACCTCTCTCTAGAGTCTCTCTGATCTTCCATTTGCTTAATTAACTACAATTCATTAGAATTTTGTTCTTCACTGTGGTGAGTTCTTCAATATTTTAAATGGATTACATTCGCAGCTTATCTGTGAATTTGATTCAACTCAATGCATTGACATTATTCATTTCTGTACATGCAGTGATCTTGAGTAATGTGGTAGGCTGTAAGTAATTTATTTTGCTCATCATTCAGAATTAGTCTTACCATTTGATGCAAATCGCAGCTTGTTTCCTGTGTTTTAAATGACGACACATGATTAATTTTTCCTGCGTAATTTGCAGGTCTCAATATATTCTTGATGGGACATGGTAAGGCCAGCTTCTCAGTTTTTTGGGTAACTTTCACATTCAACACCTAAACGTTGGGTTTGGTTTTATATGGTGCCCAAACTTCAATTTTCACATAAAAACACCCAAACTAGAACTTACCTCAAAGTTCGGATACTGTCAATAGAAATTGCCCCATTTCCAGCAACATCCTTCTTTCCCTTCACTAGCATAACCTTTTCATTGGTTATTGCATTTGCAGCATTAATATGCGCATGTGGGAGACCAAGTGTTGCCACATTCCTAATTAGAAAATGTCGAAGGAGACTTATGACACGGTTGAGGATTTCCTTCGAAGCCACAATAATCTCATGCCCATCATGTACAAACTGGGTGAAGGAGGCTAAGGTTCTGTATACAAAGGAAAACTTTCAAGGTCAAGAAGATGACTGGTGGTTTCAAGGACAAACTGAGTGAAGGAGGAGGCTATGGTTCTGTATAAAAAGGAAAACTTTCTAGTGGTAGAATAGTGGCAGTAAAGATATTGAGCAAGCCCAAGGCCTATGGACAAGATTTCATCAACGAGGTTGCTACAATTGGGAGAATCCATCATGCCAATGTGGTACAATTTATTGGATTTTGTGCTCAGAGATCTCATCGTGCTCTCGTATACGAGATTATGTCTAACGGATCTCCTGAGAAACATCTTTTCCAAAAAATGCAGATGATACTGCGTTGAGTTGTGGAAAGATGTATGAAATTTCTTTTGGGATAGCTCGTGGGATCGATTATCTCCACAAAGGTTGTGACATGCAAATTTTACATTTCGACATTAAGCCTCGTAACATACTTCTGGACGAAAATTTCAGGCGAAAGTCTCAGATTTCGGACTTGCAAAATTATACCCAATACAAGATAGTACTGTCTCTTACAGCACCGAGAGGAACAATGGGGTATATATGGCTCAAGAGCTGCTATACAAAAACATCGGAGGGGATTTCTTATAAAGCAGACGTTTACAGGTTTGGAATGTTGTTGATGGAGATGACAAGCAGAAGGAAGAATTTGAATGCATTTACAGAACGGTTAAGCCAGATTTACTTCCTTTCATGGATTTATGATCAATTTAGTGAAAGAAGAGGCGAATATAGAATATCCAAAAGGGGGAAATAACAAAGAAGATGATGATAGCAACATTGTGGTCTATACAATTGATGCCTAGCGATCGTCCTTGGATGAATAAAGTTGTGGAGATGTTGAATCTTTGCAGATGCCTACCAAGCCATTTTTATGTCCGCAAGAGATGCATCAGAACAGAAGTCAACAAGAAAACAGCCGCAGCATTACCGGATGAGGATATAGATTCTGGTACTTAAAAGAGTACTGAGACAACTGTTTACTACCATGCGAAATTCAATGGAAATTAACTTATGTTAATTGTATTTAATCATATTAATAGATAATAGTATAAAACTTGAAAAAAAAATACATTTATTACATAAAAATAACAAAAATATGAGTTGACAATTTGTTCATCACATTTTCTTTTAGAACATTAAGCTGTAATATTTATAGGACACAGGCCAATTTCCAAGATTAGCATAAAAAATTTGACCTAATCATAACAACTTCAATTCTACAGCTGATGGATTCTAAATAAATTAATTTTATTAGATGGAGATTAAAATCAGAGGCGTACGATAAAGATGCTTAAACGATTTTGGAATAAAAACAGGACAGTTGAGTCCAGGTTCTTGTTACAATAGCAAACTTAGAAAACAAAACAATGAATAAACAAATGGACTTTATCCATATGCACATTCAGTCTCATATTATGCATATGCATGCATAGATATCAAAAATTAGATCACCTAAAGCATCAACAGACCTATACATGCATCATCAAAATAACAATTTTTTAATCATGCTGGGGATTTTGCTGGATCTGCCTTGTCATGATGAAATTTAACCACGATACAGGTTATGTTGTCAGCACTGCCCCGCGTAAAAGCAGCCTCTGTTAATTTTCTTGCCGCAGCCTGAGGTTCCTCCTCTGATCGAGCTAATGTAATAGCATCCTGAAGACAAGGCAATATCTTGTCAGCATAAAAATAAAGGGAAGTCTCCAAGTGATCTGAACCAGAAAGCCAATATAAACCCAGAAAACCCCCATAAACACTTGAGGTTCTTCTGCACAGACATATATCGTTGTAAAAATCAGAATCTCAACTATTATTTTCTGAAGCATTTTTGGGCATTTATGTACATTAATCTGTGAGGTTGCAGACACACGAGCTGTTTTGTCTAAGACCCACATACATTAGAAACAGAAGAATATGCAATTACCTCATTGGGTACCACATCCCACAGTCCATCACTTGCAAGCACAAGCAGCTCGAATTCTTCGTCTATTTTCTGATCCTGAAGAGGGGAAAGAACATAAGATTATGGTGATTTATTCTCAGTGCATGCAAAAACAAGGTCACACGCAATGTGTGCGATGCAAAGGAACCTGTGCATAAATATTTTAGAGTCAACTCCCATTAACAGACCTCAGAAGCTACCATACAAAGTTACAATATAAGAACCTGCTAAGAATGCAAGAACAGAACATAGATATGCTAAGGCAGCCATAGATTCTCTTCTTTAGAGCAGTTGCTTTGCATAAGCAGGTACAGGGAGTGGGTACCTGCCCACAAAACTAATACTGTACTGAATCCCAGGTCTTATATCTAGATTGGCCCCAGAAAACTAATACTATACTGAGTCCCAGGTCTCATATGTAGATATGACACAAGGAACTTTTGTCCCTAGATGTCTGCCTCCAAGTACCGATGTCATAGTTTGCTTGTGTACAGATTGGCTATGAACTTTTAACTTTTGGTGCTTCAGAAAAACTGACAACATTAGGATATGCTGAAGATCGCATATTTACAAGGATAATTTAGTAGTACAAAAAAAAGAAATTTAATTACAGTCGTGATAGAATCAAATTATGATATCTAGTGTTCCCAACAAGATCAGAGGTTACCTGTATCTCAGGTTCTGCCACAACAAATTGCTTCAACATTCGATTGCCAAAAGCACGTGACATAGCTAATACACCTCCCACCCTCCAGGTGCCTGACAAGACAGTTGAAGCAGCATACATGATTTTGGATTAATGAGCAACTGTCTCGAACATATCATTATTTTAAGCATATAAGCTAAATGGAAAATAAAGTGCAACATGTTCTCTAAACAGATAATATAATCTAACATTTAAGACTTTTTTTTAGCAGGCCAGCATATCAAGCAGTCCCAAAATCTATGCAAGAGAACATGTAACTCGTTTCTCAGTAAGAGGGCATGCTTAGAACTGCAAATTAGGCAACATAGTGATTGCCTCTCTGTTGGACAAGGACAGGCTACCATCTCTTAGCTCTATTGCACAAGCAGATATGCAATAGTCTTGGGAAGGATGAATATCAGGCTTTTTAAAGAAGTTCCCTTTTTTTTTTCTTCTGACCCTTCAGATTTGCAACTGATTTTGTTGCAATTCATCTATGAGATCTCCATCCCAAATTGCTTTGCTCCAGAAGTCCAGTTACTAGGAATCTACACTCACTTTGCACTTTTGCAGTCATAAATCCAGTGTGGATGAGAAAATTGAAGAAACATCTATAATCACTGGCTAGAACACGATGCACTAAAACTGAGAGCCTGTAGAGAGGGCATGGTAGGGCTTTCCTGAGGCATCTAATATCCTATCATCCAAATCAGAGAAGTATGCCAAATTGTCTACATCAGAAGTGAGATCAATTGACTTCTTATCAATACTAGCAGCTGAGCTGAATGTGATGCCCAAAATGCCATGATGAAGGCCAAAATTAAAATGTTTACCTGCCCACATTACAACACCACCAGCATTTTCAATTCTCTTCCGTTCATCACTTCTGTTTGGTTTGTGATCCTCAGAGAGTGGTATTGCTTTCAATGGAGAAAAGAAATAATCATCAGTAAAAAATCCCAAAAACCATCTACATACAAGGAGCAATTAATTGATCACAGGCATTGCAGAGATTCATAACCAGAGTACCAATAAAGCAATTTACACCACAGCCTCAATTCAAAGCAGTAAATCATAACTAGAGTACAGATTTGATGTTTTCCATGTTGGTACCCAGAATTCAAAGACAAAGGAGAATCGCCCGTTACCGAGCCAGTTCTTCTGGTACACCGATTTATGCCAAGACTAGTACAAAGTTTTCGCTTACCGGCCATCAGATCTGATATTCTCTGAACTTTGTCTCAGACTTCTATCAAACCAAACAAGGAGAAAAGAGATTTGGCAAAAGAGAATCTTCAAGAAAAGATAAGCAGACAGAAAATTAAAGAGGAACACAGTACAATAATGAACCTGAATTCACCGAATCAAAAATAACTACTCCTTTCCGCCCTCTAAATATTTTCTTTTCCTAACTTTGCAAAATGTCATTATTCTAAATCTTTCCAATTTCATGCTTTTTTCATTCAAAAACTTCGAATTTTCATGCAGCCTCAGATTAAAAAGTCGACAAAATATATTCTTTTGTAGTTCATCAAAATTCGATGAAATCGAACAAAGTTCAGGCTTGGTTCATGAAATCACAAAGAATACGTATTGAGAGTTGAGACACTGACAAGACGAGAAAAAGACAAAATAGGAAAAGAAAAGCTGGCAGCGTTTTTTATTTCATTCTAAGTTTTTATATGTTTAGTTCAATTTTTTGCGGCCATTTGTACTCCTCTAGGCTAGTGAAATCGTACAATTGTTTTCTGCTTCTTTTTTAAGAAAAAGTATTGTTCGAGGATTGACACACACTTTTAACAGCAGACTCTCTAAATCTTAATAAATGATCTAGGAATTTATATATACAAATTACTCAAAGGAAATTATATCAAAAATAAGATCTTAAGTCAAGGTTACTTCATATTTACATAGATTAGTTTCTTTTCCATATAACATTATAATTGAACTTGTAACAAAAGCTATGATCAATTAAGCTACAAATTTAGTCTCAGATTATATCTTGTACCTATAGTATTTTCTACTTCAGATTGGAACTAATGAAAACATGTAGTATTTTATGAGAGAGAATTAATTTGCATTTCAGATTGTGTTGTTTGTTTAAAATAATTTGCTACAGTACCTTCTGCGACACCGGCTGTAACCACGATTTAAAACTTAACTCGAGCTATTAGTGATCCTAGAAAAATTGTGTGTATTTATTGGACATAGCTCTGCATAATGTATAATATTTATTAATTACAAAATTCCCATTGTATTGTTTCATATACATTAAATATGCGGTGATCATCCATAAAAGAAGTAAAAAAGGACTTGCACATACACATAAACAAACATCTAATAATTATTAAAGAAATATAAATTGGTTATAGAAGCAGAAAACGCCGAGGATAGCTCCAGGCTACAATACAATCCCCAATCAACACCAATGCTTATATAAGTGGATGATACTTGATAGTTCCTAATAGCAAGTTTTTACTCTCACACCAATGAATTAAATTCAAATAAGCTAACAGCAGCTGTTCCTCAATTGCATATTAATCGGTTAGCTTCTGCTAGTTGTCAAGTAAGGGCATCATCAACTTGTCCATAACATAGATATAGAAAGTCATTCTTCACCATAATAATGTCTAGAAACTCACTACCATATATAGGACTAAATTGAAAGCAATACCTTTTCCATCTTTCGATACAACAGTTCGTGAATCGCCAACATTGGCAACATACAGATGGTTACCAACTAAAACTGCTGTTGAAGCAGTAGAACCATCATCACGATACGAATCCTTTTCAGCTTCCAAGAAGTCCGCATCAGTCTGTTGATATGTTTCACCTGCATCATAAGTAAAACTACCATATAAGTCCAAAACAAATCAGATCAACAAATTATGGATGCATATCATCCAGAATCTGTGCCTCGTTAGGTCTATGATACGACAAACTTGGCATCATGATGGCATAAGTCTGTCGTAAACAATCAATCTAAATCAACAATGATGCTGCGATATAGCCCACGTGACAATATAATAACAAAAGGATATGATAGGATAATATGCTTCTGCTATCAGTAAGTCGTGCATAACATGAAGGTATAGAAACATACTGATTGCCGATTTGGTGTTCTCCATGAATTGGGGATGCTTCATTAGATTATCAAACAGGTGCTCTTTCAAATACTCAGCAGCTCGGGAACCACCGTGCCCTAGAAAAGACAAGGCAGCCCGTTAAAGCCAAAAAACTCCCACGCATATTTTAGAATTAATTGAAGAGAAAGATGAAAACTATGCTCATGCAGACTGGGTAAAACTTCATCATCTGTCAAGAAGTGCTTGTATGTCCATATATAACAGTCTTTGCTGCAATTATTAAAGGACGATGCAACTTCTAGGTGGAGCTAAAATTGAACAGTGATGCAAAAAAAAAAAAAAAACAAAAACCCTATGATATGATTAAAGGAGATGAGGGGATCGAACCATCAAAAATTCCAAACATGCAGACTCTTTGCCCATCAATTTTCGTATTCTTAATGTCAAAGAAGTCCTCCATGGTTGCTCTCTTTCCCCTGAAGCTTGAGTACCCACAGCTAAGTTTGCCATCTTCACTGTCAACAAGATAGGAAAGCAATCACTGAGTTTAATGATATAAGAGCACACGATTGCCAGTCCTTCAATTCCAGTTACAAATTGGAAGACAAATTCAAAGAGCAGAAGTATGAAGCAATTTATAAAGACAGTTTCATTTTAAATGTAAATTAACACAAATTCAAATAGCAGAAATATAAACAAATATACAGACACAACTTCTTGTTACTGTAAATTTTAAGGAGAGCATTAAGCATGTGATGTTCAAATGACATCTAGCCTTCTGATGTCGATCGGATGAGGGTAAAGAGCAACACACTATTTAAGCAAAACTACCTTCCTTTTTATTCTTCGTAAAACAATAATTAAGGTGCACATATTTGTACTTACAACTGCTATCTCCCAAAGTAACTTTCTTTTCTAAAAGGAAAAACATTTACTTTCTTCCACATCGATCTGGTGAGAATAAGCAAATTACGGGGGCACCACATAACCCACTTCTAGTGTTTCTTTAGTTAACAGCATACACCAAAATCCATGCAAATATGCCTTTTCATCAAACATGTTGAACAAAAATAAAAAACCAATGCATTAACAAACTAAATACACATAAATTAGGTACACTCACTGCAGCTTCATTAATACTTCACCGCAACACAATCAATACTGAAAATTCTTATGCAAATTTGAGGCCAAAAAGCAATTTTTGCATTATCCAAAGGCAAGACAGTTCATGTTCAGATATACTCGTAGCTAACAATACAGTTTCAAACTTTCGACAACTATCCATGCATATAACCATTAAAAAGGAGATTCTATAAATCACCTTTTCCACCCTCCACTAACATTTCCACCATCATCATCCTTGTCTGGAAGAGCATCAATAACGAGTCCCCGTTTCGCTGTTGAGCCCGAATCGACCATCATAGCTAAATTCATCAGCAATTTGCTATACAATGAATAACTCAGGTGAAAATCCCCATGTAGAAGACGACTCCTATTTCTGAATTGCAAACTTGATTTGGAAAATAATATCCCACTTTGAGTAATCACACTCCTTAAGCTGGTATTGCATATCATCTAAATAAACCCAGCCAGCCGGCGTTCAATCGATCAATACCAGAACTCTGATTAAGTTATAATAATTAACTGCCAAGCAAACCACATATTATAATCAAATTAATCACACTGATCACCATTTCCATGCTGCATTATCTTAAAACTGAATTAATTAATAATAATACATACATAAAATTATAATTCATTCTCTCTCAAAATTCCCATCAAAAGATAACAAAAAAATAAGAAACAAAATCAAACAATCATCATTCAAAAAATTACGATCTTACTTACCTAGAAAGAAAAACCTGAGAAATCAAAAACAATTAACCGAAACGAGATAAAGCGAACAATAAGGAGAAAGCTATTTTTTATTTAGTTGGAATAAAAATGGGAAAAAATTACGGATCTCTAGTTGAAAAAACCGCGATTAAAGAGAAGGGATCGGAATTATGATGTGGAATTGAAGAAAAGCGAAAGATCTGAATCTACTTTTGGATTAAACTCAATCATTTCTATATATAAAAGTATATAAATAAATATATATTTCTCTCCCGATGAATCTGAAAACCTAGAAAGAGGAACAGAGGGAGAGAGAAATGCAGTATAGAAGAAGAAGAAGAAACAGCATAGTGTAGCAGTAGAAGATATATAGAAGGAAAAGTGAGTGAGGTGTGTTTTTTTGTACTTTTGTTTGAGAAAGAGAAAATGGGTTTTCTTTTTCTTTGTAGCTTGGCACCGAAGAGAAGATGCAACGTGGCACTTTTCATGCATCCATTTTGAGTTGAGGAAGAGGAGTTATTATCTTCTGCTTTAAGGTGTATTTTTTGGAATTTCTGTTTCCAATCGGGACTCGATTTCTGTATTATGTGGGACCCTTTCAGGATAAGTAAGAGGTGAAAAATTCAGTATCTGATTGTGTTGTGCTGTTCTGCTATCTTCTCGAAAGGAAGAAGTATTCTAGTATAATGAAAAAAATATCTTGGGTTTTTTTCTTAATCATAAACTAAAATTTTATAATTATAATAAATAAGGACCAATTTAGTGATTAGTATTGTATTATTGAAATAGTCAAAAAGTGTTTAAACAAATGGGTGAGAATGAAATAATGATAGTTAAGAAGATAATTAACAGTTAACTAAATAAATATGCAAAGTTAAGTGTCGTTATCATAATCATAAATAAGGATTACATTTTACAAAGCTTTTATTAGTAATTGTTATCTTCTCTTTTCTTTTCCTTCTTCACATAAATTCAGTGAAACTGTAGATTCATCCTTTTTATTAGATGACAAAAGTATAAAAGAGAAAAAAAAATTACAATTTGTTAATTTAATTTTAAATTATTGTAAAAGAATTTATTTAGAGATTATTTTTGAAAGTTATCAAATAATCTGTCGGTTGCATGTAAAAATTTAATTAATTTAGACTAACTTGAAATTTTGCATTTTTTTTTCTTTTTGACCACAGTAATTGATTTTTTGTTCGGTTAAGTTCAAAATAATTATATTTTAACCCCAAAAATTATTTTTTATTTTCCATTAAATCTTTCATATTTAATTCAATTATTTTTTTTTTTGTCATTTTATTTAATAAATGGATGGAAATTTTTAAAAAAAAAAAATTAATAATCTCTTTTCCATCCGCGAGGTCCCTAATTTTATACATAATTAATTATATGGCTGCTTGTTCACCATTCGCCCGTGTTTCAGATAAACTTTATGTAGCCGTGGCGCCGTCAGATTTGGAACTAAACTTCCTTTTTTAGGGGCTTAACTAAGTTTGGCAAAAAAATGAAAAATAATATTTCTGCAATAACTGCAAAGTAGACTTATCAAATTAATTAATTAAAACGGTTGTAATTAGATACTATTAGAATGGTCACGGCTGGGCCGGGTTCGAGCCTCGGTGAGCCGAGCCACGGTTCAAGATTAGTGGAATTGAAACCGGCTCGTCGGGCTACGATTCAAGATTAGTGGAACTAGAACCGGCCCGCGAGGCCGGTTAACTGGCGATTCGCGGTTCAACTAAACGGTTAACCGGCGGTTCAATTAAACGGTTTGGACGGTTAAACAACGGTTCACGGTTCGAAAAACATGGAACCGGAACCGGCATGCCAACTGACCGGTTCCGGTCACAGTTCGACCGATTTCGGTTCAATAGCGGGCCGATCCGGGCTGTTGGCGGACTGGGCAGACGGGCCGAACAGGCCAACCCGACCCTTTGCCATGTCTACATACTACTACTATTCCGCTGGAATTATTTTATTTTATTTTATTTAATTAATTGCATTGGAATTATTTTATTTTATTTAATTAATTGCATGTTGTAACTTTATTTTCAAAACCTACTCTAGTCATCAATTACTTAAATCAACTAATAGATGTTATTTTAATTTAATTAAAAATTTTAAATTTGAATTTTAAAAATGCAGTTTATTAATATTTACTTAAATCTGAATTGGTAAAAAATACAATTTTATGTGTCGATAGTGAATTTTGTAGCATTGTTGTAATCTGATACACCAACTAAACAAACAATCTAATATATATTATTATTAATGGAAAAATAATTATTTATTTAAATACTATTTTCAACAAATAAATGGTGTATAATAATAATTAAAGAAAGGAGTATCAGAGAGAGGGAAAGAGAAAGACATTCTCATCTCTTCTCATCTTCAACAAATAGTACCGTTGACATCCTCAAAAACTAAAATTATATTCTACTCTTCTTCTTCATCTTCTTCTTTCCCAGCAACCCAGCCGGAGATAAAGATAAAGAAAGAAAGCCAACCATTACCAAACCATGGTGGGTGGGTCCCAGTATCACAGGAAAACTTGCTCATCTCTGACAGCTACTGTTTCTTTCTTTTTTTTATATATCAATCAATTCATTTTCTGTACATATAGTATTCAAAAAAGACTGAAGACAGATATAGCCAGTCATCAATCGTCATTGCCCTACATAATTTCCTCGAACTTTCCTTCTTCCTCTGATAACCCACCCCTTTTCCCTTTCTCACACACGCTGAAGAAAAGAAACTTTCTTCTTTTCATCAATCTTCACTTTGAGATTCTAATCTAATTTTTTTGTTCTATTTCCTATTTCTAATCTTTCTTCTTCCCTTTCTACTTCATTTCTTCTATTTCTCTTTGATTGCTTGACTTGTTCTTGCTTAATGTTTGGTGGGTGGGTATCAGTTTCTACTCTCAAAGTCAGTTTCTTTCTGTTCTAATTTTAAAATCCGGAAAGTTAGCTTTTTTTTTCCTTTTTGGGACTGGTTTTTTTTTAAAAAAAAAAAAAAATTCTTTAATAAACAAATTCTTATTTTTTAAGAAAAAAAAAATTATTTCTTTGCCTATGTACGGAGATAGATGCTCGAACAAGTTTATTTTTTGTCTGATACTTAATTTATTAATTTATGCAAGAGAGTAAAAAATTGTCATTTCTTCAATTTTGTATCATTTGGGAAAAAATCATATCACTTTCAGTCTTATCTGATAATCTAAAGTTTTAAATTTTGAATTCTTGGTTTTACTTATGGACTTATAGTTCGGTTTAGAAGCTTTCTAAATGTTTCTTTCTTCTCTTCTAATCAATTCCTTGTTTTTAACTTCTGCTTAGTAATTCACGACCTGCAAGGATTTCATTGTGCAAATAATAACAATAATTTCGTACACAAATTTCTACAGATTGGTGGTCGGCATTTGACTGCTTAGCTGTGCATGAAGAAGTTCCTTGGGTCTATTTATATTTATTTCTCAGAGCTTGAATTTTCAGTACAGATAAGAAGGTCATGAACTATACACAGGAGAAGTTTATGAGGTTAGTTCATACTTAAACTTCAAATATTCAGTTGTAATTGTTTCAGTTTCGTGTTCTTCTTTGCTATTTGAGCTCCAATTGATTGTTTTAATGGTGGTTTTATGACACATTTCTAGACATTAATTACAGACATTTTTTTGTCTAAATTTGAATCACTTATATTCCTTTGGTCGATAGTGTACAGTGATTTTTTCTTGTTGATGATATGTTGTTCAGGTTTCAAGATTGGAAATCGGGGAAAACTAACGAAACCCAATATTCTGTAAGAGATGATCATTTAGGAAAATTTAGTATCAATGAGGATTCTGTTTCAGAAAAGTTCCAAAGAAGATTAGGAAATGGATTCGATAACTTCAGAAAGATAAGAAAATCATTAAAATCATATTCTTTCGGCAGTTCAGTGGCGAAAGGCTTGAATTCTAGAAAGAAAATTCTTGATCCTCAAGGGTCTTTCCTTCAAAAATGGAATAAGATATTTGTATTATCATGTGCGGTTGCTGTTTCGTTAGACCCTTTGTTCTTTTATGTACCTGTGATCAATGATGATAAGAAATGTTTGGATTTGGACAATAAAATGGAGATCACAGCTAGTGTTTTGCGGTGGTTTACAGACATTTTCTATTTAATTCACATTATATTCCAGTTTCGTACCGGGTTTATTGCTCCATCTTCTCGAGTATTTGGAAGAGGTGTTCTAGTTGAAGATACATGGTTGATAGCTAAGAAATATCTGTCATCATATTTCTTAATCGACATTCTTGCCGTTCTTCCTCTACCACAGGTGAGGAATTTCTGAACTTTAGTTATGGAGTTTGATAGTTTCTGTGATTTTCCTAACTTGCAGTTGTATATTTCAGGTTGTAATTTTGATTGCCATTCCAAGAATGAGAGGCTCGAAATCTTTGAATACAAAGAATTTGCTTAAATTTGTTGTTGTACTTCAGTACTTGCCGAGGGTTATTCGAGTATATCCATTATATAAAGAAGTTACAAGAACTTCTGGCATACTTACAGAAACTGCGTGGGCTGGAGCTGCATTCAATCTGTTTCTTTACATGCTTGCTAGTCATGTAAGTTTGATTACTTATTTCTGCCCATTTTGTCGTAAAATTAAACTCAAAACTCACATATGGAGGGGTATTAGGTACCTTTATTTTGAAATTTTGTAAAATTGATACAAATCAATCATTTTCTTAATGTGTGAAAATGGCATACAAGACACAGTAGAACAGAGAGAATATTTCTGTATTTTCAAGTTGTGTATAATTGTTCGATATTGTTTGTAGGTTCTTGGAGCCTTTTGGTATTTGTTTTCGATAGAGAGAGAAACAACTTGTTGGAAAAGAGCATGTGATACAATTCATTGCAATCGTGGAGATTTGTATTGCAGTCTTAGTGCCTCAAACAATTCATTTCTGGAAGCACACTGTCCTGTACAAACGCCAAATGAAACAATTTACAACTTTGGTATTTTCCTCGATGCTCTTCAATCTGGCATTGTGGCGTCTAATGATTTTCCAAAGAAATTCTTTTACTGTTTCTGGTGGGGATTGCGAAATCTGAGGTATGAAACTTGAACTCCGAGGGTTTTTGGCATTGCTTAAAAGCCACTATTAAGCATTTTTAAACTTAAAAAGCTAATCAATTTACCTGCTTGTTTGATTTTTTTTGGCTTTTAAGCTGTTTTCATAAATGCATTAAAGTACTGCTTTCTTGTAAGTGCTTCTTAAAAGCTAAAAGGAGAAAAGCACTAGCATTTTGTTTCTAGTTTCAAGTTCTGTGCAGTTTTCAAAACCTAACCTAATCTATGTTACCTTGCTCATTTCGCAGTTCTCTTGGTCAAAACCTTCAAACTAGCACCTTTGTCTGGGAAATCCTCTTTGCAGTTTTCATTTCTATTTCAGGCTTGGTGCTATTTTCGTTTCTCATCGGAAACATGCAGGTTGGAATCTCTATCTGGTTAAGACATTCTTGAAAATTTATACTTTTTATGTTTTGATGAACTAAATTTTCTTTGAAACAGACATATTTGCAATCCACAACCACAAGATTGGAGGAAATGAGAGTTAAGAGACGAGATGCAGAACAATGGATGTCTCACCGTTTGCTTCCAGAGAATATAAGGGAGCGGATCAGGCGACATGAACAATATAAATGGCAAGAAACCAGAGGTGTTGATGAAGATAACTTGGTTCGTAATCTTCCTAAGGATCTTAGAAGAGATATAAAACGACATCTTTGTCTGGCCTTGCTTATGAGGGTGAGTTCTTACTTCTTTCTCCTTCTATTCATCTCTTTAATGTCTGTAGAATAATCGATTGATCTCTGTGTATTCTGGATGTAATTTTTGAAGGTACCAATGTTTGAAAAAATGGATGAACAACTATTAGATGCCATGTGTGACCGGCTCAAGCCAGCACTCTATACGGAAGAAAGCTATATTGTTAGAGAAGGAGATCCGGTCGATGAGATGCTGTTCATCATGCGAGGCAAGCTTTTAACCACGACCACCAATGGTGGAAGAACTGGATTCTTCAATTCGGAATACTTGAAAGCCAGTGACTTCTGTGGTGAGGAATTGCTTACATGGGCTCTAGATCCACACTCTTCATCCAATCTTCCAATCTCAACTAGAACTGTTCGAACACTTACTGAAGTTGAAGCATTTGCTCTAATGGCCGATGACTTGAAATTTGTTGCTTCACAATTCCGGCGGCTTCACAGCAAGCAACTCCGCCACACTTTTAGATTTTATTCACAACAGTGGAAGACATGGGCGGCTTGCTTCATACAAGCTGCTTGGCGACGGTATAGTAAGAAGAAGCTGGAAGAGTCTCTACAACAAGAGGAAGATAGATTACAAGATGCATTAGTGAAGACAACCGGAAACTCGCCAAGTTTAGGTGCCACAATATACGCTTCGCGATTTGCAGCTAATGCACTTCGTGCTCTCCGGCATACTGGTACTCGGAAGGCAAGGTTGTTGGAGAGGGTTCCGCCTATATTGCTTCAGAAACCTGCAGAACCTGATTTTACAGATGGAGATAGATAATGTAGAAGAGAATTACTTGTGGCGATTTGTGTACAAAAATGAAAATTTTGCGGGGAAGTTGGGGTTGAATTGTGTTGATAATTGCTTTTTGTTGCAAGAATTGTAATACTGTTACTAACTACTAGGCATATATAAATAGCTAAGTTTTGAATCGTGTGTTTGGATTGTAGTAGCTGAAATTATAAATAGCTAACTTTGAATGGCAATGGCAATTTAGCAACTTTTTAGAACAGAATAATAGAGAACATGTAATTAATACTTTTATTACCATATGATTCAGATTTAACATGACATAAACTGAGAGCATCACTAACCAAGACCGCCTAACTAAAAATCATTGTAGAAAACCAATAATTTATGACATGATAAAAATCCTGTTCTAGGCTGAGCCAGTTAAACCCACCAGCTTCATCTGTGTAAACAACTGCCTAAAACCAGTCCTATAAACAATCAGTTATACTCATAGGAGGAGTAGCAGGCACAGCCACCACCGGATCAGGAAATGTGAATTCATTTCTCAGGGGTTGGAGGATCACGTAACAATTTCACCTCCCGAGTCAAAAATGTTGGCAACGCAAAAGCAGCCGTGTGCATCTGTCAAAAATAACAGAAGAAATGTTCAGCACCTGCACTAAATAGAGATATACACTATCATCAAGCATATAATGTATTAAGTCTTTTCATAATATTTTCAATGATCTCATTTTAGTTTTTACCAAATGGTGAAAATATTTGTTACATGTACGCAACAGCCTAACTTTGAACAACATTTGCTATCTGCATTTCTTCCTATAAAACATTCCTGATACGAATGATGACTGTGGCACAGGACATCTAAGGGACTAATCATCTACGAGCATGATGCTTAACGCCATACATCAAAGATATGCCACCATTTTTTATAGAGAGATGAAATGAAAATCAACCAAGGGATGAAATCCTTACCTCTGAATTATAGAACCTAAGTTCCCTTTTATGCTCAGTAGCTCCTTCTAACTTCTCAATAGGATTAATAGGATTCAAGAAATCAACAGGGGGCCCCTCTGTTGAGCATAAGAGAAATCCAATCACACCACTGCATGCACACAAAAGAAACAAAACACAAAACTCAGTCACATAATGTAAAACTTCACAAATTCCCAACAATGTTGTAAATTATAAAGTGTGCAATTATTAGATGATAAAAAACAAACAAACAAATTCCCAATACATAAGATTCTTTTAAAATAAACTCCATTAATTCTGTAAGGTTGTAAGTGCTCAAATAATCATGATCAGGAAAAACATGCTGAAGTATGCTTTGGTTACAATAACAGTCAAACATAGGCCATTGTGGAGTCCCAGAAAGTCAATAAGAGAAGACAGGGTCCATAATTACCTTGGATATGTTGGAACACTTGCCCAGGCATAGCGAACACCACCCTTGAATGTTTCACGGCAGATAGAAATCATATCCTGAATAAGATGTGTATGAAGCCACATACTTTCTGCCATGTTACAAAGTATACCACCAGGCCTTAAAGCTCTAGCTATTGTCTGAAAGAAAGGCTTTTCTACAAGCTCTTGCGCTGGACCTAAACAAGAAAGAATCAACAAATAATTGACATTCCCATAGATAAACTTAAAACAAGGCGGTTGTATGGAGGAACTCCGAGAAAAAAAGTTTCAGATACTTAATTTGAAATAATAAAAGCCAATGTCGATCAAACTTCAGAGTTTCATGCCTGTATATTGTCTAATTTCCTACAGTTTTGGAAGGCAAAATTGAATGATCATTGTTGAGTTGGCTTTGCAAAATGAAACCCTAACTTGCACATAGATCATTCGTTTAATTTTCCCCATAACTGGAAATAAATGTAAATTGCAACATTTCCACTTAATTCTTTTGGTTTCAACCACTCAACTTCATACAACACATATACATAATAAAGATAAATAAATCAGAATTAAGGGGATTACAACGGTTCAAATTCATTCTAAAAAAAGGGTTTAAATTCCATAACATACCTACAGGATCTGATGAATCAACAATAATTGCATCATACCTCCCTTCAGGAGCAAGCCGAAGGAACTCTACAGCTGTTAAGATTACAGAATGGAGATCAGGTATGAAGAAGAAATGAAATTCAGGTCAATAGCAGAAGTCCTCATGATATAATAAAATATGTAAACATAAAAGTAAATATGAAAGAGAATTGTTTTATCATACCATCACCTACATGAAGGTGGACACGAGGATCCTCAAATCCAACAGCTAGTTCTGGAAAAAACTCCTTGCTCACCTAGAATAACACATCAAGGAAACAAAAAAGAGGATCAAGGCTGAGCACCTAGGAAAGATGAGAAGGTAAAAATGAAGAACTTGAGATGTCGCATTAAGGTCACTTAAAACATCACTTACATCTATAACCATCTTATCTATCTCACAAATATCAATCAGTTCCACAGAACTATGACGAGAAATTTCCCTAAGAACTCCACCATCTCCTCCACCAACAACCAGAACCTACATCATATTTAAAGAAAAATAAGTAGAAGTAAAATCTTAAAGAATAACTAATTGTGCATATTTAAGAAGGAAAATCATTTGTCCTTATCAAAGGTCTTGAGAGTAAACACAGTACATAAGGAGTAAAAGGGATTTTTTTTTTTTTATGGCTGAAAGCTGAAAATTATGTAATCATGCAATAATCAACTAGGTGCCTTAGCTATTTATGTTATTTCCTTATCCTGTTAAATGCCTCATATACAGTACTTGAATAACAGATAAAGGAGTAACAACAGATGTCTATCAACAAGATGATGATATGAAGTATACAATTGAGAAATTTATTCTGCTATTAACAAGCAGAATCAAATAGAATTCATGTGCTATGGTTGTTCATGGACAAACAAAGAAACACCATCCTTGATGATAAAATTCACAAGTGATAAGAAATCAATTCCCCTGAAAAATAAAATGCAAGGATATCAACATATTTGACTTTCCTCTTTTTACTATCACCAGATAATTAAAAGTGTGAAAACTGAAATACAAGAGCAGCTGCAAGGCCAAATTATTTAAAGCAATTCCAAACATAGAAAGTGGTGTCCATCATAGATCATGAATTTCAGGGTTCAAGCTCCTGCTGAACTACTTAACTGAGATATTATTCTTTCTTTTTCCTAAGGCTGTCCCTTTTGAGAAAAAACAAAAGCAGTCATACTTCAATGGCAAGTCGAGCAATAAGGGAACAGAGGAGAAATTTTATTCCCCAGAAGAAAAGCTTAAAGAAAATAGAAATGAAAGTGGCACATACAGATTTAGGAGATGGAATTGAACAAAGAGGAAGATGGGCTATCATCTCCTGATAAGCACACTCATCTTTCTCGGTCAACTGGACAATGCCATCCAAAACAAGCACTTTGCCATATGAACATGACTGCAGACACAAAATCCCACACAATCCAAGTCATTTAGCATAAGCATCCAACAGACTTATACACAAAGTTTAAAGGATAGTTGAAGAACAGAAGAATAGCAACAGTGCTTAAACAGTCAAATACTCAAGGGCCAAGCATATTGAACCTCAAAAACCAAGACTTCCTGGTATTCTGACTTTTTCTGGTACAAAATGTTCTTTACTTCTAAAGAATGTGCTTCTCCTGGAAATGAACAGACAAATATCCAATCGTAGTTATTATCAAACACGAAAAATATATTGTTGCTTTTGCCATGAAAGCAATGAGGAAGAGAATTCTTATAAGGCTGATAGTAACGAGTTGCCATGACCTCCAAGGTCCCTAGTTCTGTTAAGTGAAAAGGTTACAAATTTACTGGTGGGGTTCCTTAGAAATTCTGGTTTTTTATTTAACCTCAACTAAGAGGCTTCTTGTTACAGCATCATTATTTGTGACTCAAGACTATCGAATTCCAATGAATAGCATGCAAAGGGAACATGATTCTCTTTAACCAATCACAAAAAAACAATTTATATATGAAAGATTTTATATAAGAAAATGGGACATACCAGGCCACATCGGATTGTTGAAGTAAACTCTTTTGCAGGCTTTTCCTGCAAAAACAATAGAAGAAGGGTCACAAATATCCAATTTAGACCATGAAAAGGCCAAAATAAAATATAGGAAAAAATAAATCCAAAGGTAACAACCAGAGCCAGAATGAGATTCTGAGAACCACCCAGAAACAACAGTAGAATGGCACTTGGCATCAAGCTCTGGTGCAGAAGCCCTAGCCTTCAAGCAACAAGAAGGAATAACCTTCTCTGAGCCATTCCCATTACTCGCCTTCCCATCCATAGTCTTCTGGCATTCCAAACCTCTTCCTGCGCCGTCCCCCATAGATTATCCTTTTCTTCTCCAGCTCCAGTCTCTGAAAACAATACCGACCTATAATCATGAAGAATGTATGGATATACACATAGATTGACAATAAAAATCAAAGATAAGAAGTTTCCGCTTCCACCACAAGTAACGCAAAAAAGTTCTTTGCAGAAAATTCATGAATTCAAATTCAGCAGCAGAATCAGAGTAATAAATAAGGTATTTATAATGATATGCTAAATTCCATACTAACAAAAGACCAAATGATACAAATACATACATAGAAGAAAAAGAAACAAAGGAGAAGGAGAGGATACTATTGAAAATTACCCGAAATCTCACAGTTCAAATCGCTGGTATGTAATAATGCAATTTATAGAAACGGGTAGGTCATAAAGTGGGAATGGAAAACCAAGCTAATTTCTTAAAGTACAGAACTTACAATACGAACCTTGGCCAGAAACTGGAAAAGAAAAAGAAGGGAATATATACAGATTTATGAACTAGGAAATAATAATATAATTAAAAAAGTAAAAAATATTGAGTTAAACATCCTAAATAGATACACGTGTGTGTATACACCAGTAAAATAACAATTAAAAGGGAAACAAATCATCACCACCATTACAAAAATTTCCAATCTAGCATTTGATTTAATTTAAGGAAATATAAATCACTGAGAATATCAATTAAAGCAAGTGCTAACCATGTATTAGAAGCTAAATACGATCCTCCTTATAAGATAAGAAAAGAAACAGACTCAATAAACCCTAACGTTCGAATATTTTCCACTGGAACAATGTTGTTAGCTTTTCCATATTATTATTCAACAATACCCATTACCCCCGATTTTTAAATCATAGGGGATTGGAATAAAGAAACCCAAAGTCAAAAGAGAATGAAATAATAAAATACAAAGAATATCTGCACGCCTGCACTTGATTGTATAAAGAACTTAAAAAAAAAAAAAAAAAAAGCGGAAAAGAGACGGATGCAACCAAATTAAAGATCCGATTGGTTCCGAAGAAACAACACAGTGAAAAAAACAAATTAATGTGGTATATTATTGGAAAAAGTAACTCAAACACAATACTATTGATTTTTCATAATGATCACTATATTCCTGATTTTCTCGAGAAACAAACAGAAACATTAGGGTTTTACCAAACTTAAAATAACAAAACAAATAAAAGGGGCTAAAAATAGAAAAATAAAAATAAAAAAAGCCGACAGACAACAAAAATCCTCCGGCGGAAGCAAAATACATAAAATAAGAAACAAATAAAAGACAAATTACATTAAAAGTCAGAAGTAGGATAAACGATAATGACAATATTAAGTTAATAAGCGGAAAGATTAAAAAGAGAATGAGGAAGAAGTGATTACCTGGTGTAAATGTCAGTGGAAAAATTATTATATAATTAATTAGTAATTGAAATTAGAAAAATCAAATCAGCTTCTGTGTGGGGGAAAACTGGAGGATTGAGCGGGAAAGCGGAACGAAGAGATGAACAATCTTGGATTAAATTAATTTCTTCTCCTCTCTTTCGCTCTCTCGCCTTTTACAGGCTTCTGCTTTGTTTAGACGAAAATGGAGAGGTAAATGGTAAGTTTATTTAAAGACGCACACGTACTCGGACTTTTTTTCTTTTATATATATATGTTATTTATTTTCAAAAAAATAATTATATATTTTTCATGTCCATAAAATAAATTACCAAAAATTAATACCGGTAATAATAGATTATTTAAAAACAAATGAAATCAACTTCGTTAGATAAGTCAAAAAAGAATTATGATAAAATTATTTAATTTTTTTTTACTGAATTTTAATAGTTCGCATAATGGTTATACGAATTTAATAAATTTTTTTTTCCCAAAATTTGCATATTGATTATACTAACTTGTGACAATATATAAATTAATGACGAACTCTCTTCTTCTGTATTTAGAGTTTTAAATTTTTCATTCATAATTCGTATAATTGGTATATGAACTCTCTTTAAATATCCACATTTTAAATTTAATACCATTTTTTATTCACATTAAATCACTCAAAATAATGCTAAGGGAATAATACAATTAAAGACTTTTTTCTTAAAATTGTGAATGGAATCAGTTTTTTTTAATATATATATATATATATTCAACACGTAATCATCTTCTTACATTATTATAAATAGTAGTTTAATGCAATTGAAATTATAAAAATAATACATTCATAAAAACAAACAAAACGACAAGTACATTATCTTAATTAAGTAAGATTAGCCAAGTAATCAAAAGAGGACAACTCATATTATTCTAAAATCACTTCAATTCATTGGATTGGATGTCTTTCACAACCGCTAAACAAATCAATTTTATATTATTTTTTTACTCTTTTTAAACGTTCACTCAAAAAATAGAATAATAAACTTTATTTATTTATTTGGATAAATAATACTAAAAATTCAATAATATTGCATCTTATAAAGTTGCAGCCACAGAGCGTGAGATATAAATATGGTATTGGAAGGGCCCAATTCTATACTTACCCACCAAAATGTAGCACGTGGAACGTACTTTGTTGGTAACTGCCATTTTGTTGTACAAATGTCGAATATATTCTTGTTAGGATTGTACATAAAAATATTATTATTATTATTATTATTATTATTATTAGGGGTAATTACTATTGGGTCCCTGAGGTTTGGCCTAATAGACTCGTTGGTACCTCTATTTCTAAAATTGTATCAAATAGTCCCTAACTTTTGGAAATTGTACTCTGAGGTCCTTCTGTTATGTTTTCCCGTTAGTCAGCC
>CANUEY010256682.1:0-12598 GCA_948099555.1 Croton setiger
GAAATCACAAATAAAATATAATCATTTGCAATTTTAAACTTAAAATTGATTTTTAAGATTAAAATCGCAAATAAACGTATTTAAATTCTTTTTCTTCTTTTTCTTCTTTTTTTATTTTTTTGTTCTTTTTGCAATTTGAAAAATAAAACACACTAACAAATATATTTTTGCAATTAGAAGGGAGTTTTGAGAATCCATTTAAACATGAAAAGGATTAAAAATATTTAGGAAAATATTTTAGGAAAAGAGGAAAGAGCGAACCGAAAAGGAATTTGGTCAATTCCAAATTTGGGGCTCTTATTATCTTCGGATAATTTTGGGGGTATGCACAAATCGAGCGTCAACACCTGCACCTGCGGCTGGCTCCAAAACGCACGCCTAGGGTGCCGTTTTGGGTCGCCTTCTTCCCCTCGACAGCAGCAGTCCAGAAACGCTGCTCTGTTTTCCCGTCAACTTTCTCCGGCCAAATTCGGCCTCCCCAGCCAATTTCCGGGCCTAAACCCGACCTAAAACTTTAACCTAACTCCCTTACAAGCTTCCCCAATAGATTAAAGTCCCTCATGCACGTTATTTTCTCTCATCTTCTTCCTTTTTATCGTTTTCCTCTGTTTTTGATAACTCACTAATTTTCCCTTTTTCCGGCCAACCCGACGGCCTTCTCCCACTTCTAACCTATCCCTCACCTTCGTTAGACACCAAGGAACATAACCTACTAGAAATTTTGGATGTTCTTTCCCTTTTTCTTTCTGTTTTCTCTCTTCCTAACTCTTGCTCGATTTCTGCCTATCTTTCTGTTTCCCTTTGATTTCCTTCATTTTAATCCAACCAAAAACCCATTCTACCCTTTAAACTAAACCCCCTTAGTATACTCTAAAGCCCAGACACTTGCTGGACACCTCCAGCTTGATTAAATGGCCAAAATCACACTAAACTTGTTTTATTCTTATTTTAGGGTTTTTCTTAAGAACCCAAAACAAACCAGCCTAAAACCATCACCAAATCTGGATTTCAGTATACTTTAAATGTTAAAACAATTAAAATGACATGTGGTTAAAATTTCATTGAAATCGGAATCCGAAAACGAGTCGTCGTTCGGTCGGTGCCCTAAACCGACTCCGAAGCTCGACGTTTTTCGTGGAACCGAAATCGTACGATGTCGTCGTATAATTTTGGTTCTAAAACTCTTTAAATCATATTCAAAATCATATCAAAACATATCCAAGTCAAAAGGTTCAGATTTTACGCGATTTCGGCATTTTCCGATCGCGCGGGTTCGAAAACCCTAATTAGCTTCGTTTGTGCCTTTCGACGGCAAACGAGCCTATAACTCAACTTGTTTCTCTTATTTAAAACATTTATCATCAAATGTAATTCATATAAATCATAATTAACTTATTAATCAAATCAAATCATGATGCATTTTAATGAAAATGCATAAAATGCATGAAATGACGTCAGTTTGACGTAAGGTTTGTGTTCGGGGTGTCACATTTAACACAATCAAGGAAATCTTTGACAGAGATGATCGGTGACCATATACCATAGTTTGACGCTTCAATTCGTCTTTCTATGAAGTTCATCTAAAAATCTTTATTAACAGTGTTTGATCTACTCTTTTCCGATTAATAAAAATCTTCCATCTCTATGAATAAGCATACCAAACTAGCAGAACTTCTTATGAAAGAGCGAAACCAAATTTAAAACAAACCAAACTTTTCAAAAGAAAAACACAACTCTCCTAAAGAGGAAAATCAAATCTCACAAATTGAAAAAATAAACTAGAATCTTAATAAAAAAAACACTGGATTTAGATTTATTTGAAAAAAAAATCCAAAGAGATGGAAATAAAAAAAAGGCTACTACCAATAATGAACACTAACAGTAGCTAAGAGGGTTTTATGTTTGAGAGAAAAAGAAAAAAAAGGGAAGAGCCGCTAGGGTATTCCAATTTATTATTTCTCAAAATGATTATTAATATAGATACATTTATTATTATGTAAATTAAAATATTTTTAATATATATAAAAAACTATATTTGCTTATATAAATAATAATAGAGGGTGTATTTACTTGGTATAATTATAAACATGTAAATAAAAGAAAATTGAATTTTTCTATAAGGGAGGAAAATTTACTTAGAATTTGAAAATTAAATGCCAAACAGATACATATACCATATAAAACTTTGGCATTTGATTTTTTTATCCCATATCATCAGCATAGAAAAATTTATTGTATATTTCAAGAATATATAGATAGAAATATAAATTGAGTGAAAATAGAGGAATAAAATTATATTTTCCTTTAGAAAACTATGAACTGACTCTATATTTTAATCTTATTTAAAGTAATGGAAAATTATAATTAACTTCCTATGTTTTGCCATATTTTACTATCGCTTCCCCATTTTTTTTGAAATAAACGATTTTCTCCCACTATTTTAATGAAATTCAACAATTTTAACATTCTGTTAACTTTCTCTTAAATATTAACCATTTTTGAAAAAATTTGAGTGAGTTTACTATTTTGAAGTACCAAATGGAAATTCAAAGGATCAAATAAAAATTGGTCTAGTTCTCTCTCTTGTAAATAGCACCAGAAATGAGTTTATTTGGAAAAGCTTTTCCAGCCACCAGCGTTCTATGAATTTTTTGGCACATAACAACCAAATGGACAAAATCATATACTAATAGAAAGAGCTAAGAGAGATGAACCATTTGACACTCTAAACATTGTCAGAAAATGGCTAGAAGATATCAAAAAATAAAAATGAAACATCTTCGATCCTAAGAGTCTGTCGGCTCGACCCGATGCAACTCCCACCACCGGTCACTAATCAAAGAAATTGAGGAAAACTATGACCTCTTTGGATTGAGAAGATTCAGATGATGGTGATATTTTGCCGATCAGAGCTTAGGGGATGTGATGATAGAGATCGACGTCTCTCTCTTTTTCCATTTTGTTTACTTTATCTTTCACCCAATTTAATGTCTCTCTCATCTCTATCTTCAACACTGATTCTATTTCTTCATCATTGATGATGATGCTATTTGGGTTTACGTCGATCAATCAGAAGCGTTGTGTCGATTAATCTATGTTTGCATGGATCGATCCGCGATAGAGAGAACTACACCAATTTCCACTTAGTCCATTAAAATTTCCGTTTGATCTTTCAAAATAGTAAATTCACTCAATCTTTGACAAAAATGGTTAGTATTTAATAGAAAGTTAACATAAGGGTAAAATGTTGGATTTAATTAGGGTAATTTCCAAAAATAGATATAATTTTCAAAATGTGGAAGCCAGAAATAATAAAGTTTGAATTTTGGACAAAGCAGACTCTTTCGCAATTTCAACTTGTGAAACATTAATTAATTTTATAGTTTCGCAACTTCAAATTGCAAAACAGTAAAGTTTCACATTTTCAAATTGCAAAACTAGATCAGAATGTTAAAGGATCAATAGTGTGTTGACACATGTAAAGCATCTGACGGAATCTTAATTTCACAATTTGAAATTGCAAAACTAAACTACCTATTTCAAATTTAAGAAAGTAGATAAATGCATATTCACATTAGAAAAACAACTTATAAATCTCTAAATTTCGAGAAATCGTAGTTGTGTAATCGAAAAAATGTTACAGTTTGTGAAAATGGCATACACAACTCTATTTCCTTTGAATCTATTTTGGAGTAGTGTCGTACCAATGGTGGACGGTGTAGTTGGTCCGAACAAGAATCTAGCTAACGCAATAATCTGCATCGATGCCCAATTGTCTTTTGATCAGCTTGTTGATCAGGTATGCAGAGTTTATCGGGTGAATAGGAAGGTGGTGCAACTACGTTTTAATTTGGTGTGGATATTAGATAATGGAGTTAGGTGTTATATCATTTTGTAGGACAATGAGACTGTCTCATTCTTATACTTTTACACGTTTAAATATCTAGAATTATATATATCAGCAGAAAAAATCGGCAATGTGTATGATGCTACTACGTCTGCACCATATGTCGTAGGAGAAAGTAGCTACGCTGCAGAAAAAATGAGAAAATCGTAAACAAGCCAGTCTATGGTTATGCTGATCCAGTTTAAAATGTTAGGAGTGAAGAGGAGACGTCTGCAGATAGTGGTTTCAATAGTGATGAAGAGTATGTGCCTTGGAAGGATGACATAGGCGACAGTAACACCTTTATAATTTCAACATCGGAGCATTTTGTTTACGGTGACATAAGAGAGAAAGTACCAGAGGAGGAGGATTTTGAAATGCCTAAGGTGAAACAGATTTAGACAAACGTGCAAGAATGATTCTAAGGCACCAAAGCTGATTATCTAGATATTAAGAATGACCTAGGATATAATGTGAAATAGATTCAGACAGAGGTGCAAGAATGATTCTTTGTTAAAGTGGGATATAGGAAAGTGTGGCATGAAAGGAGGAAAGTCATTGATGCAGTCTACGGTGTATGGGAAAATAATTTCAAAAAACTGCCGAGATATTTGGCCATAGTGCAATCGGTGAACCTGACACCATTTTTATTATTCAAGTTCAAACAAGTTACAGAAACTAGTTTAAGATGAATTTTCAGATGTGTTCTGGGCATTCAGACCCTCTGTGCAATCATACAAGTCTTTTCGTTCGGTCTTGAGCATCAATGCAACCCACCTATGCGGGTCATATAAGGGAAAACTAAAAGTAGCAATTGTGAAAACGTCGAACAACAACATTTTGCCAATTGCATTTGTGGTCATGGACGATGAGACAGCGTACAGCTAAAAATTATTTCTGAAGTACATGATATTGTACATTATTGGCAATCGGTGGACCTGTATTATCTTTGATTGTCACCTAGGAATCCATTCTGAAATGGAGACGATGTTGGAGAAATATCCAGGAATGGGTGTCTAGCAATTTTCCCTTGCGTACGTGAAGGCGAACATGTGTAAGGAATATAGACGAAAGGGTTTGAAGAAAATTTGTCTACAAGTTGGTGCAGAGTTGCAAGAGAAAAAAGTATTGGACTGCATGAACGAGGTTGAAACAGAAATGCTTAGGAGCCTACCAGTATTTGCAGAACATCAATCCAGAGAAATGGACTATTTGCATTAATAGCTTCCACAGATAAGGTTTTTCAACCACTAACAACTCAGAGAGCTTCAATAACATTCTAAAAAGGGCTCGTCACTTTCTAATCAGAGCTTTGGTTAAATCGTCATTGGAGAAGACAGTTACAATATTCCAGCGGGACTTAGCAAAGATAAGTAGATGTCAGACTGTCCTCGCATTGATGCCTATGCAACAACTTATCCAGTACAGGCAGCGTTCTAGGTCTCATACCGTAACCTGATGGAACCGAAATATAGGGCTAAAAAAAGTTGTAATAGGAAATGACAACATACAGCTGGTGAATTACGGAATTCAGAATTGTAGTTATGCAAAATGGCAGAATTTTAGAATTCCCTATTCATATTTAGTTGCTGTTGCTTTGTTCAGGGGTGAGGATCTATCATGACTTGTTGATAAGTTCTACATTGTGGAAGGATGGACTGCACAGTTCACTAGAAACTTTACTCCCGTTCTGGGTAGAGATACATGGTCTTAACTAGAATGGAGTCTACGTCCGGATGACTCTAGAATGATTCAGAATGACAGACCGAGTCGAAGGAGGGTGAATTGAATGAAAGGAGCAATGAATCATAGTCGTAGACAATCTAAGAGAGGGCTACTTTGTAACCATTGTAGAAACCCAGGACATAACGTCCAATCATGCCCACTTTCTCATTCTCCATCGGAATATTTGATTTATATATATATATATATATATATATATACCATTAAATTAGCTTTTAAGTATAAAAACTGTGCAAATAAATCAAATTATTATAAAACATGGCAAAAACATATTAAATATAAAAATTGTGCAAATAAATAATAATCATACATAAAATAATAGCAAAACATATTATATAAAAAAATTGTGCAAATAAATAAAATTATTATACAACAATATGAAAATATATAAATACTAAACAACCTGATCCCAATGTCCAGAAAAATCTTTAATGTGTGAACTTCCAAGATATTGTGGAGCCTTTTTAGCCCTAAGTTGCCGACGTTGGGCCAACGGAGGAGTCTGCTCATCCCCAAGATCAGCACAATCCTGATGATCACCATCAGGATCCTGCTCATCCACATCACCAATCTCCTACGTTTGCTGATCTAGGGTTTGCTCCAGCTCCTTCAGCTGTTGATGCTCCTCTATGTCCATGGCTGCAAATATGTCTTCCATACAACAAATGATCAGACTGCTGATATGATGTCGCTTCTGTAGGCTGCGAGAAGCTGACTTGCTTGCGGGTGTCCTGCCTAAGGAGCCACTCGTCGCTTACCACTATTAGGTGTGCGGCCACCACGCCCCTCTAGCAAACTTGTTGCTGCCCCCGCTATGTCTGAGTTGGAGCAACAAGCGTCTATCTAGGCCTGATGTCCGGCTGCGTCTGATGTACTTGGAGACTGCGCCCTAATTGATCGCGCATGCTCTCAAACACATCCAGTCAATCGTCAATTGTCAAGGACCGTTGGAAACCTCGGGCTAGCAAATCCTTGACCATCTATAAAAGCTCCAACTAAGATCTTGCCTATCATTGTGAAAAAAAAAATAAATCAAGTAAAATAAGAAATTAAATTGAAATAACCGAATAAATAAATTAAAGAAAAACTCACCAAGGCTGTGTAGGCCTCAGTAGAGTCTATGTAACCTTACTAGACATTTTGGGGGAGCCTTCTATCCTCTAGATTCATTATGTACCGGAAAATCTACAACTGATACCATTGTAAGTAGTCTTGGGAGCACTTGGCGCGTCTAATCTACTCTCCCTAAGAGGTTGTTTGCTCGACGTGCCCACTCGTCGACATATGCCCTTAGGTACGTGGACCAATCAGTCGCAGACCGTCCAGCCGAAATCGGCTTGTGTAGACGCTTATGCTCTTCCCTTTGCAACAGGCCAACATCTCCAAGTATCTCCTGCTGTGCCCAAACTGCCGCCTCACCCTTCTAGGCACGTGGAACTCGACCACCTTAAAAAATATCAGTAACGTTTGAGTGGCGCAAATTGGTGCTCCCGTCCTACACATCTCGAGTAGGGCCGCCAGGATGTCCGGCGAATACGACATCCAGGAGAACTATCAAACAATAAAAATTAGTTAACATCTACAAATAAAAACAAAATATAACAGACTTAGAAACATATATCTCAGAATCATCGAAAGTTGGTCCCGATAGCCAAGTAAATTATGGCTCGTGACTTCTATCAAAATCTTCTCTGCTCGGTATCGGTACCTTCAAAAATAAAGAAATATTAATTAGCATATATAGATGAAAAAAATAAAATACAATGGAAACTAAAACATACCTCCATGCATATGGAAAATTATCAAACACTTGAGAATGTCGGGGTCGGAGTTGCAGTCGGAATATCGATATCCGCCCCCAGGCCCACACCAGCGTACAGTAAATTTTACTCGTGAGTTAGTTATATGCGCAAATGTGTACTATAAAAAATAACTATTAAAAATTTAAAAATACCTTCAACAGCAATAGAAATTTGTGGATGTAGTTTGCATCTCATAAGGTTACACGGCACAACTTTCTATACAGAAAGGTAAGAACAACACTCTCCTTAATGTATTGTCAGCTGCGTTAATGTCGCTCACCAATGACAGTAAAATCAGATTTACACTGTTCTTTGATTGCATCGTAGAGCAGAATTGCTCTCAGCATCCACATTATAAAGCAGCATGCTCTTTGTTAGTACACAACATATGGCAATCTGTCCAAAACTTTCGTCTATAGGTGCCTCTGCACACCGTGAAATAGTACACATGCCATCCTAGACCGATCACAACATACCGTCCCATCATTTGCACATTTGTTAACCTGCAGCCCCATCATAACCTCCACGTCCTGAACCGTGATCATCGCCTCTCTGAAAATTAGATGAAAGGTGTGCATCTGTAGACAACATGGCTATACCAGAGCCGCAAGTAGGGCCCAGTCATACTGGATGTACCCGATCCTCCGCACCATCTCGAACCCTAACTCGTCAATGAAATGAAGGGTCAGTGCATTCTCCATCTCAAGGTGCCTCCACAAAGCCGTGTTGGCTCACCGAATAGTGAGGGTCCGATCGTACCTCTCATCGGCTTGAAATACGTAAAAAGATCAGTGATCTGTCTATAGGAACAGTAGATCACAGACTATGGGTCCTTAATTTGAGACCCTCTCTTACTGCGAACTAGAAGATGAATCTCTCTCCATTGCTACACGTAGTTTTCACAATATTTTAATACATTTAAATTTATTTAATGCTAATTCATTTATATTAAATTAATTTCTAAAATATTATTAATAATATTAAATAAAATTATTTATACACTCCTAATATTGCTACACATATATTAACTTTTATAATAATAATAATAATAATAATAATAATAATAATAATAATAATAATAATAATAATAATAATAATAATAATAATAATTCTATATTAAATTAATATTAGTAATTAATATTTTATGTTAAATTCATTAAATATGACTAATAAATTATTAAATATTACTTCAATAATATTAATTTAATTTTTTAAAATATTATTAATTTAAATATTGTTAATAATGTTAAATAATATTATGTATACAATCCTAATATTGCTATGCATATATATTCCTAATTATAACAAAAAAAATACAGAACAAATATAATTCTTTATAATTTTGTTATCTCTACATCATTAAATTTAACTAACATTGTAATGCTTAATATTTTACATCATGCATATTTTAAATCAAAAATTAACAAATTAAATAAAAAGAAGCCTAATATTTTACATCATGCATATTTTAAATCAAAATTTAACAAATTAAATAAAAAGAGACACGATAAATGGTACTTACCTTTGTCTCGAATGTTGAATATCGCTATGAAACTGTTAAAATAAGACTACACTCACCAGAAATCTATCAATTGTTGGAATTTTTTTTTTTTTTGGTAGTGTTGATTTACTGTGAAAAATTTCTGCTAGGTTGCAAAATACATGTTTCGCAATTTTAACTTGCGAAAAATCAGAAGATGGACACGTGTCCATCAGTTACTAGACACTCTGTTTCACAATTTAAAATTGCAAAACTGTAGAGCTGGACATGTGATATTTAGTGGTTATCTTCCGTCAAAAAATCTAACTACAATTTCGCAATTTTGAATTGTGAAACATACATGGCAATAATTATGTTACGTGTCTCTTTGTCATTGGCTCAGAAAGTTAACGACGTGGTTAATTTTAATTAATCATGCCCTAATTTCTCATTTATTGTTATTTCTCAATTTCAAATTGCATAAATTCTTTTTTTTCGCAATTTGGAAATGCTAAATTTCCTACTTCGCATTCTCACATTGTATAAGGTCTATTTGCTGTCCAATTTCTAAATTTGGTAGTATTTTAGTAACTAAACCATTTAATTAGAATAGAGGGAGAAAATAGTATATTTCCAAAAAGATAGTAAAATATGACAAACATAGGGAGGTATGTAAATTTTTCTATTTGAAATCTAATAGATTAGGGATATTACGCATATAGTAATAAAATTAGAAACTTGTAAGATAAATTAGAGTCATATATGCATTAGCCATTCACTATTTACAATTTTTTTTAGCAAAACTATATATGCATATTTGAAATTTTGCAATATAGGAAATAATTTTTTTTTAACATAGCAATATAGGAAATATGTTTGAATATATTACCACATGTGATATAACACTTGATATTTTCTTGGCATATATAAATTACGAACAAAAACTTGCTTGATTATTAATTGGTTTATTCCAGACGGAGTTATTGTTTTATTGAGAACACATAGAATGACCGATATGTGGTATGGTATGTAGTCTCACCTCCATTAATATAAATATAAGGAATAAAGTCAAGTAAATTTTTTTTTTTTTAAACCCCTAAGGTAGATTATAGGGTAGATTATATTACTAAAGAGCTCAAATAGCCCCAATTACAAGTACAATTGAGACTAAAACGTACTAGGATGGGATTGGAATGTGAGGACTAACCAAATACATCCAATCGCTAATCCTCACAAGCTAATTCATAACCATCCTATCAAAGACAAAAAATATGAAGGAAATCAGGAAAAAATTAATAATAATTTAATTAAAATTATTGTCCAAATACAAGTAGAATATTTTATACTAATTGTATTAGGAATTCATTCTATATACAGATAGAATAATAGTATACATATAAATATATGTACAATATACAGGGAAAAATACAACACAATTTCTCAAAATCTCTCTTCAATTTCTTCAATTCTGTATGATTTGTTTTTTCATGGTATGAAAGCTGGTTTGTCAATCAATGTAGATTGATTCAATCTTAGCTTCATCATCTACCAGAGCACCTGTTTTGTTCTGAGATAATGGCAGAATCTGATGGTGGAAGTGTGAGCTCTGACCAAGAACCAGCCTCAACAGAGATGTTGGTGGCTCAACTGGCAGCTTTGCTTCAAAACCTGCTATCACAGACCAAACAAATCCATATCACTGGAGGCAGAGGGAAACTAAGCCATATCACTAGAGTTCCAGCTGCACCTGAAAAAGGAATTGAAGAATATACACAGTGGGAGCAGACAGATTTAATGGTCTGTTCCTGGATGTTAGATAATATGGAACGCGACCTAGTCGCCAACTACTATGAATGCCCAACAACCAAAGACCTATGGAATGGTCTCTGGAACACTTACAACAAAAGACAAAAGGGCTTCCAGATTTATGATCTCACAGTTAAAGCAAACAATATAAAAAGAGGAGAAGATAGCATAGAGCAGTATTTCAATAACCTCCAGCGGATCTGAAGAGAGATTGAAACCAGGCAACCAAACCTAATGGAATGCAACCATGATATAGAAATATTCAACAAACTGAGATTAGAGTAAAAAATTTACCAATTCCTCGTAGGAGTAGGGGATGGGTTTGATTCTGAAAAGAGGGATCTGCTAAAAAGCGATCCAAAGCCCACACCAAAAGAAGCTTTCAGTGTCATTCGAACAGAAAGGGATATGAGATCTAAACGTCAGTCCAGTGGGTCATCATCGGCCTCAGCCTCAGGGATCGGGGCTGGACTGAGTGCCAAGCCTCCAGGCAAGAAGGCGGTGGCTGGGAACACTGAAATAATAATGATTGGTACTAGTTACGCCAACCAGCCATGCTTTAGGTTTGGAAAAACCGCCCCGGTTTCATCATCATTGCGTGACGGTGACGGTGGTGACGGGAACAAGATCAGGTGTTCCCACTGTAGGAAGTTTTGCCACAAAAAAAAAAGAATGCTTTGAATTGATTGGATATCCAGAGGGGTGGAGATCCAACCAGAGACAAGGCAGAAGAGAAGAGTCTAGAGAATCTATGGGTACCAACAGCAATCGAAGCGTTGGCTTCGAAGTGAGGGCCACAGGCACAAAAAACAGCGAAACAAAAGGAGAAGAAGGAAGCGGCGGTAAGACATCTAACCTAGGGTTAGTATTCGGTAACCCTAGCATAGGGAGAGAAAATAGTGAAACACCAGAAGAAGGGCGAAACAGGATGGGACGTGGAGCGTCTCCTGAGGTCGAAACTGAAGGTTATAAAGGAGGGAACTTTTACAGAAATAGCCCCTCCATTCATAACCTAGACCTTAATCAATCTGGAAGATGTGATGATGATGCAGACAAACCCAAATCGAATGTAAACCTAGAAATTGGACCGATTGGAAAAAACAGAAGATGGCTCCTAGACTTAGGTGCCACAGAAATAGTGAAATACGATCAAAATGACATAATTGAACAGTCAAAAACAACTAGGATAGTTATTCAAAATGCTAATGGTGATTTGTCTACAGTTTCTAGAGCCGGATGTGTAGAAATCACACAAACGCTTAAATTGAAAAACTATCTTTATGTTCCAAAATTATCACGCAAATTATTATCTATAAGTCATGTACTAGAGAACTAAATTGCATGGTATTAATGTATCAAAATTTTTGTCTGTTACAAGATATTTGATCGGGGAAGCTGATTGGGCGTGGCATTGAGCATAGAGGACTATACTATGTTAATGAGGTGGCTCACCACGAAACTGTAGCGTTGACTCATTGTTGACGTTCGATTTTTGCACCCCAAAATTATCCGAGGATGATAAAGAGCGTCAAATTAGAAATCGGCCTAATTCCTTTTCGGTTCACTCTTTCCTCTTTTCCGAAAATATTTTCCTTAATATTTTTAGTCCTTTTTCATGATTAAATGAATTCTTGAAATACCCTTCTAATTGCAAAAAATATTTTCATGTTTGATTAACGTAATTTATTTTTCAAGTCGCAAAAATCAAAAAAAAATAATAAATAGAAAAAGAAGAAAAAGAAAAAAAAAGAAGAATTTAAATATGTTTATTTGCGATTTTAATCTTAAAAATCAATTTTAAGTTTAAAATAGCAAATGTTTATATTTTATTTGTGATTCGATTTTTAATCGAAATATGTAATGCGTTTATTAATTTTAATT